>VMDO01016676.1:0-12978 GCA_007922755.1 Pedetes capensis
GACTTTAACTCATGAATATCATTATTCTTTCATATTTTTCACATTCCATATTTTGACCCTGTTCCAACTTTAACTTTCTATTCATTTCTATTTCTTTGATGATTGAATTGCATTACTATTATTGATATAATTCAATAAATGCTAATTGAGCAGAAGGTGAAGAAAGAATATAATAGTATTTATGAACAGAGATAAATTTACTTCTTCCTTTTATTTAGATGCCTCATTTCTTTTCTTGAAATATTGTTTTTGCTAGAATAAAAAGTAGCAAGTGCAGGCATATTATTCCTGATTATAGAGGAAAAGTTTTTAAGTTTTTCACCTCTTAATATGGCACTAGGTGTAGGTTTTTCATATATTCCCAAGGTAGGATAGAAAGGGAAATTTTTGGAGGCATGGAAAGAAAGAGTTTTTCACCTCAGCATTTGGTCTGAGTCTCACATGACAAAAAAAAAAAAAAAAAAAAAAAAGGAATGCTTCTGTGAGAACTACAGAAACCAGTGCTTCCCTTAGAATTTCATCAAATAGGATTATAGATTATAATTAAAATTAATAGACCTAGGTAATTTCCTTGTGACTAGATACACAGGAAAGCCTTTTTGGCTTTCCTGGGAAGCCCATGCCTGTGTCCTGCATGCCCTTCTCTCTCTCTCTCTCTCTCTCTCTCTCTCTCTCTCTGGTACTTCAGGGTTGAACTGAGGACCTTGCACATACTTTGCAAGTGCTCTACCACTGGGCTGTATCCCCAGCCCATTTAATTAAAAAATTTTTTTTGAAACAGGATCTCACTACGTTACACAGGCTGACTCTAGCCTTGAACTTGTGATCCTCCTCCCTTAGCCTCTTGAATCACTGAGATTAGAGAGGTATGCCACCGCACCTGGCTGATTTTTTATTATTTCTTTCCATCTAATAATTGGGGTTTAATACAAACTTGAAGTGCATCATAAGGTTGTTTGAGATCTCAGACTTTCTAATGTAGGGGAAAGCACCACTATAAAGAGGAAAACATCATTTTGCACATCAGTTTCAGTCAGGGAAGACTTATCTTGGAGCTGTGTTCATGATCTTGTGGGTGTTTTTATGTTTTGTTTTAACACACACACACACACACACACACACACACACACACACTGTATGGTCTTTATGGCATTTAAGAACTTTCTAGTGCCAAAAGTGAAGGCAAGAAGAAAACAGTAAGAATAACTGAACTTTAAAAGGAATTTACTGCTAAGTATGTGAATGGAATACATGTGTCTGACTTAGCCATTCCATATGGTCCTGGAACTAATGAATACATTTACATTATTTCTTATGGGGAAAAAGTGTTCAGCACTCTTAACTGATTGGAAATCAACCAGACTTCCAGAATGGACTGTGGTTGAGTGTCAGGGTACCACTGTATTCTATAGATGTCTGTAAATCAATTTGATCTATAAAGTGGTACAATTCTGAAGTTTCTTTTGTTGATTTTTTTGTCAGATGATCTGTTGATGAGAGTCGGGTATTGAAGTCACCCATTCTTATTGTGCCAGGAAGTATCTGTCCCTTTGTGTCCAGTAGTGTTTGTTTTATGAGGTGCTCCAATGTTCAGTGCTTATGTATTTATAATCACTAAGTGTTCTTGATGGGGCTGGGATTTGGTTCAGTTGGTAGAGTGCTGCGCTGCAGTCTCTGAGGCCCTGAGTTCAATTCCCAGCACCGCAAAAATGGGAGAAGGGCCTGGCAATCCACTCCCAAGGCAATCCCGAAACAGTCAGCCATTGAAAACCCTGTAAGGGTCGCTATGAGTCGGATACCAACTCGACGGCACCTAATAACAACAACAAGTGTTCTTGATGAATTTTTCCTTTATTAATATGATGACCTTCTTTATCCCTTCTGAATACTTTTGGCTTTAACTCTGCTTTGTCAGATATGAGTATTGCTACTCCTACTTGATTTGGATTCTATTTGCTTGGAATATAATTTTCCATATTTTCACTTTCAGTCTGTGTGTGTCTTTGCCATTGAGGTGAGTTTCTTGCAGACAGCAAATAGTTGCATCTGTTATTTTTTCAATGTATTCAGTCAGCCTGTGTCTTTTATTTGGAGAATTAAGACCATTTACTTTATATACATGATTCAAATCTACACCATTTCAAGAGTTTTAGAGAGCTACAAATTCAGGTGTGGATTAGAATCATTTGTGGATTGGATTTTTAGAAGAGTTCTTGAGACTTTCTCAACTGGGAGTCCAGTCTGCACAAGAGTCTAATCCACATCTGATTTTGTAGTCCTCTAAAACTCTTAAAATTTTGTACATTAGAATTGAGAATAGGTGGTATATTCAGGGTTAGTACTAAAACCTTAGAAGTTTGTTGGTTTAATCAGATAATAATGTTTGATTTTTTTCCTGGTTCTTATTTGTTTATCAATTCTTCTGATGATAGCTATTCCTTCCTGAGTTTTCCTGCTTGTGTATATCTTTATTTCTCTTCTTTGTGTAGTATTCCTGCAATGATGCCATTGTGGTCATGAATTGCTGTAGTTCATGTTTACCATGGGCCTGCGGTTTAGCTCAGTTGGTAGAGTGCCATGCTGCACTCTGTGAGGACCTAAGTTTGATCCACAGCACAGGAAAAATGGGAGAAGGACATGGCAATCCACCCCCAAAGCAATCCTGGAACAATCAGCCAATGAAAATACTATGAAGGTCACTGTGAATTGGACCCAACTTGACAGCACCTAAAAACAACAACATGTTTATCATGGAAGGTCTTTATTTCTCCTTCAATTTTAAGGGATAACTTTTTGGATAGATTTGGGTGGCAGTTATTTTAGGGCATGAAATACATCAGTACACACTATCCTGGCCTTTAGGGTTTTTGCTGAGAGGTCTGCTGTTATTATAATGGGTTTGCCTTTGTAAGTAACTTTGTGTTTCTCTCTTGCAGCTTTCAGTATTCTTTCTTTGATTCTGCACTTTTGGCATTTTAACCATAATGTTACATAGAGGGGTTTCTTTGTTTTTTCTAGTTATGTCTCTTGTGGATTGTAATGTCTCCTGTATTTGAATATCTATTTCTTTCTCCTGGTTTGGGGAATATTTTGCTACAATTTCATTGAATAAGTTTTCTAAATATCTAGCCTATAGCTGTACCACTCTGGCATCTGATCTTGTCATACCTTGGAAGCTAAGCAGAGTTGTGCCTGGTTAGTCCTTTGATGGGAGATTGCCTGGGAATAGTGCATGCTATAGACTTGGGAGAAGGACCTGGGAGCCCACTTCTGGAATAATCAGCCATTGACAACCCTGTGAATAGCAGACAAGCATTGACAATAGTATGAGTCATGGTAGAGTTTTGGGTTATGTTTGATCTGTTGTACATTGAGTCACTATGAATTGGGTTGCACTCAATGGCACCTAATAGCAATAAAAAAAGCATCTAGTCTGTATCTCAGTTGCTCTCCTATACCACAGATTCATAGGTTTGGTCTCTTAATTTTTCCCCAGATGTCTTGGGTGTTGTGGTCATGATTACTTCTTTTTTTCTTTATTGCCATCTGAATGTAATAATTCCTCAAGCTTGTCTTCAATATCTGATACTCCTTCTTCTGCTTTTTATAATCTATTGTGATGCTGTCTCTTGACTTTTTTATGTCATTGTTTGAGCTTTGCATTTCCAAGATTTCATGTTTGTTTCCACAATCTCTTTTTGCTAAAATTTTCACCCAAGTTTTGATTTGACTTATTTTGTTCATCTATTTATTTAAATTTTCTTTGAAAACTAGCCTTTTGAATTCTTTGTCTGGCATCTCAACCATTTCAATGTCTTTGGATTCAGGTATCAAAGAGTTATGAACTTTTGGATGGGTCATGTTTTCTAGTTTTTTCATATTTCTTGCATTTCTATGTTGTGATTTGAGCATCTCTTAAGTAGATATCTCTTCTCATTTTATATGGGGGCATTCTTAGTGAACAGCCTTCCCTTAAGCACTCAATCCCAAGTACCACTCAGAGAGGCAAAAACAAACTGCTATAAAAATACCAAAGCAATTATATAGAAATACAATAAAAATCAACTACTACACCACCAGCAACCATAGAAAAGAAATGTGTAAAATAGTGTATAACAATGAAGTGAAAACTTAGTAAAGGTAAAAGTAATAAGAAAGGATTTGATAAAGGATGGGTTAGGTAAAAGAAAAAACAAGCTTCAATAAAAGACAATAAAAAACAAGTTCAAATAAAAGAAAAGAACAAGAAAATGTCTGAGAAAAAGAAATAGAAAAGAAGAAATAGAAACATGATTATAAAGTAAGAAATACATAGATACAATTAGATAAATTTAAGAGGAACAAAAAACCTTAAAAATATAGTAAAAATAACACTGAAAATGTAGTAAAAAAGTGAAAAAAAGTCACACAATTAGGGAACCTTCTTTTCAGGTCTTCTAATATTGGAACTCAGTTCTGAGGAGTATTTTTTAAGTCTATTAAGAGAGTGAGGAAAGTAACAAAGCACTGGGATCTGCACTGGAAGTAAAGTACTGAGGGACACTTATATGCAGTGTGATGATTTCAGAGCTTTCAGATTTCACTCAGCAGTAAAGTGCTTTTAGGAATGGAGAAGTCTGTGGAAACTGAGTGATCTGCTGGACCTAGATTCAGAGTTCTCAGTCTCACCTAGCAGCAAACTACATATGGCAGGGAGGTAGTTCCAGTGGCTGATAAATCTGGTCACAGGCTCAGAGCTTTTAGTCTCTGCAGTAATCCACAGGTGATAGGGCTAGCTCCTTGCCAGAGCAGGTGAAACCACTGATGGTTGGGACCTCCACAACCACAGCTCCCTGTTGCTTAAACTTCTCAGTAGATCTGCATATGACCCTTCCTCCTCCACTATAGCCTCTGTCCCACCCAGACACTGGCAGAATGTCCCTAGGAACCCTAATTTATGATTATCCCTTATTTTCAGGTTCCCAGAATAGCTCGGTCTCAAGCAATCCCTGTTAATATGGCACTTGCTATACCACTCTGAACTATGGGGAGCAATGCAATGGATTTCTTCTCCAGTGCTGGTTGCTTGGCAAGAGGAGTCACTGTCACACCAAAATCCTCCACTGGGTTTAAGGGTTATGAGAACTGTAGGTTTCTTCTGTAGCTAAGTCTGACCATCTGTTGTTACCAGGGATGCCTCATTTAGCTTGTAGTTGTGACTTTTGGGTCCCCTCCCTCCAGGGGAGGCAGAACTGGAGCTGCAAACTGTTTTCTAGTTTTCCTTGCATCATCTTTTTGTTTCTCTTTGCTTCTTACTTGTTCCTTCACCTTTTTCTTGATGTTCTTCTCTTTCTTTCCTTGGAATCTGTCATTTGTCACTCTTATTCTTCTCATAGAGTTGCATGGAGGAGGAAGCTTCTAATCTGCAAGTTTATCACAGAACGCCTTGTTTTCCTTTCCCTAGTTCCTTAAGTTTTAAAGTTAGGGGATGGGATTTGGCTCAGTTGGTGGGGTGATGCTGTGCACTCTGTGAGGCCTCAGTTTGATCCCCTGGACCACAAAAATGGAAGGACATGGCAATGCACTCCCAAAGCAATGCCAAAACAATCAAGCTATTGAAAACCCTATGAGGGTTGCTAGGTGTCAGCCCAACTCAATGGCACCTAACAACAAAAACAATTTCCTTAAGTTGTAAAGTTAGGTTTTCAACTTGAGATTTTTCTTATTTTCTAATGTAAGCATATTTAGTTATAAATTTCTCTCATAACATAGTTTTCACTGTATCCTATAGGTTTGGATGTATTGTGTTTTCATTTTTGTTGTTGTTGATAAGTGCTGTCAAGTTGCGTCCAATTCATAGTGACCCCCATAGAGTTTTCAATGGCTGAGTGTTTCAGGATTACTTTGGGAGTGGATTGCCACATCCTTCTCCCATTTTTGTGGTACTGGGATTGAATCAAGGGCCTCAGAGGGTGCAGAGCAGCACTCTACCAACTGAACTAAACTCTAATTATTTTGTAGGGCTTGGGTTTTTAGCTCAGTTGGTAGAGTACTGCTCTGCACTTTCTGAGGACCCAGTTTCAATATCCAGCACCACAAAAATGGGAGACAGATGTGGCAATCCATTCCCCCAAACAATCTCAAAGCAATTATCCGTTGAAAACCCTATGAGGGTCACTGAAAGTAAGACCCGACTCCACAGCACCTAACAACAACAATTATTTTGTAATTTCCCTTGTGATTTTTTCACCATTGACTATTTAACAGTATGTTATTTTATTTCCACAAATCTCTGGAATTTCCGCTTTTCCTTTTATTGATTTCTGACATCATCCCATTGTGAATGGAGAAGATACTTCATATAACTCTCTTTTAACAAATCTATTAAGAATTAATTTTTGGCCTAACATATTGACTATGCTAGAGAATGTCCCACATGCACTGGAGAAGAATGAGTATGGCTGCTCAACTGTTTTCTAAACCTTGTTGTAAACTTCCTTGTTCAATAAAGTCTTCTGTAAATGCCTACTAGATTTGTTTGGTTTGTTGTATTATTCAAGACCTTTAACCCTTTACTTACCTTCTGTCTGATTATTCTATTCATTGTTTTGAATTGGGCATTGATATTTCCAACTAATATTTAGAAGCTGTTTCTCCCTTCAAATCTGTCAATTTTTGCTTTATATATTTTGATGGTCTGTTATTGGGTACATAAATATTTATAATCATTTTGTCTTCTTGCCATACTTAACCTTCTATTAATATAGAATGTCCTTCATTTCTTGTAATAAATTTTCATGTAGAGTTTATTTTGTCTAACATTAACAGAGCTCCCTTGGCCTTTTTTGGTCTTTTTTCTATCCTGTCAATTTCAACCTATTTGTAAATCTAGTTCTAAAGGGAGTGTCATTGATAACATATAATTTGGTCATATGTCCATATTCAATCCAGGGTGCCAACACATCTTTTGATAAAATAATTCAATATATACATATTTAAGGACTACTAAAGAGGGATGTAATTATGTTATTTTGATGGTTTTTTTCTGTTTTGTTCTGCATTTCCTGCATTAATATTTACCTTTGTGTTTAGCTGATTTTTGCAGCAAAATATCTTATTTACCTTTTAATTTACTTTTCCTGTACATTCTATAACTATCCGTTTTATAGTTATCATGGTGATCATATTTAACATCCTAAAGTTATAGCATTATAATCTGAATTTGTAGTAGTTTAACCTCAACATTACAAAAAATCTAACAAAACCCCTTCCTTGCTCTTTTCTTATTAATGATGTCACAAAATTACATCTTTATATATTATGTGTCAAAAACCATAACCTAATTGTTTTAATAGTGTATTGATCCCTTAAATAGTATAAAAAAGAAAATATGGAGTTACAACCCATTGTTATAATAACACTAAATTTGTAATTCATCATGTACTTAACTTTAATTTTGAATGTCCTAGTCTTTAGTGTCCAGCTACCAAAAGGGAAAAAAAGAGAAAAATGTAGTGAAGGGGAGGCAATGACCTTATATAGTCCCTACATATTGCTTCAGACAGAGCTAGAGGTGACTGTAGTTATGGGATGTGTTCTTATGGGCAACGATGGCTGCTCAACTACTTTTTTTAACCTCCATGATCAGAAGTAGTACACTGTGATCAGAACAAATATCCCCTAACTTTAGAGATCAGGGTTCTGACTTCCCACCTTGTTTCTCACAAGCTGCTTCATGAACATCTGCACAGCTGTCTGCCACAGGACTAAGGGCTGGGAAATAGATATTCCCTGCCCAGCAAAGAGCACAAACTTACCAAAATTAACTAATCAATTGGTTAATTAATTAATGGGATAATTTATCATCTAAGCTGAAAATCTTCAGTAAACACTAGAATTCCAAAATAGTTACATCAGAATGATTCTGTCTCTGTAGTTGTTTTCTAGGCAGGGAGACAGATTCCTGGCGCTTCCTACTCTATTTTCCCAGAAACCTCTTGCATTTATAGGCATTAATTATCAATGTTCAAAAGTCTGGACATATCACAAAGAAATTCATATGTCTGAACTCTGTTGGAAATTGGATGATCTAATGGGCTCTCATTCCCTCTTGGCAAAAATTGAATGGAGCTGACTTATGGGTGTCTCTTAGTAATGGTGTCCTTTTTTTGTGTTAGTTGTCATTACCTTCTAGTGATCCCTACCTCCACTTATCCCTGAATTTTTATGGTTCACTACATTCATTTGGGCTTCTCATCAAGTTTCTGTAAAGCATTTAATTTTGAGATGTTTGATTTGTAATGTATATTGATTCTTCTCTCAGAGACATAGAATGATGTAGCAGAAAGAACCCTAGACCTGGAAGAGGGAATTTCTTTATTCTCACACTGGCTTGGCTAATTTCTGTGTCTTTGCTTGCTTTTCTGCAAAATAAGCTACTTAGATAGGATAAACTTGATGTTCTATGGCTGCTTGTTCTCTGTTGATTTCATACTATTATAGACCTTGCTTGGATAACTTAAAAAAACATGTTGTAATGAGCACTCCAGATTAAAAACATTGCCAACTCTTCATTTACAGTTTTATGGTTATCCTGTAGTAATGTCACTGATAACTTGACCTTTAGTCAGTTCATGTTTTTGAATTAATAATTTTGTTAATGGTCTATTTATTTTTATCTTAGGTTTCTAAGGAAAAGAGATATTTCAAGCAGGAACAGAGCATTTGGCGCTTGGAATAAAATCTCTGAATCTAACCACCATAGCCAGCTTTGAAATTAGAAGCAAAACTCATTCACTAGAAGTTTGTGTGAAACTGGTATTTTCAGGCAAACAAGTTGTTCATGCAATGATTATAAATCTCAGGGAGTCAAGTCCTTTTTGGGAAATGATAAAGGAATTCTTGTTGTGATAACTTGTGACAGCCTAGTTACAAGCAGTTGGCATTCTTTTAATAATAAACTGCTGTGTGTACCCTCGTATGTCGTGGAAAAAGAGCTGCTGACAGATTTATAAACTATTAATTATTAACATTTCTGTAATGGTTGGAGATGGCTGCTATATTTTCTTCTGTCATACACACTGAAACTGGTCATTAGATATTTTAGTGTTAAAATTATCCATTCCTTTAAAAATTCCTTATCTTGTTCTTTGATTGCAAGATAGTTACCTTATTTTCTAGTATATAAAAATATATTTGACATAGTTCTCTGAAAACAAAAAATCCATGAGACAGAAAATAATTGATATTTACAGCTTAAGAATGAGCTTTCCGATTATGGCTTGATAGTTATTTTTGGAGTGTGTTAGTATGGTGTTTGAATGCATGCATGTGTTGTGTGTGCACTAAATAGGCATATATAATTAAAATTGGACAGGATTATCTGGCTGTGGTGGAATACATGAGTACATTTTCTTAAGTAACTGAAGCTTATACATTTCAGTGCCAAAATTTGGCAGGCATAAATGATTTATTTTCTAAAATGCACCACACTTGGGCCTTAATTTCTTGAACTGTGATATTAAACCACATGTTGTACTCATTTTCATATTTCAGTACTTTCTTTAAATGTTAACGGTTTTACTCTCTCAATAAATAGTCTCATATTTTTGTTTTCTGAACTCTTAAATTCGTATTTTACACAATTATTTTTTCTGACCTTTTTTTATTAGACATTTTTAATGTACATCATAATGTGATTCATTTTGACATGCTTTTCATTGTGACAATTTTCATATATGCAATTTGATAAACATTATTCATATAGGTTACCCCTTACCCTCCCCTATGTTTTCCCCCCTTCCCCACTTCCCATCTAAGTTTCCCATCCAAGTCTTCTCTATCTCTTACTATGTAGTATTTTTCTATATGTCCCTGGGTTCCATTTCTCTTTAAGATAGAAACTTTTCCTGTAGTGGTCTTTGTTTTTATCCTGTCAGAACAATTACATGCGATTTCTAGTCCATTTACATTGACCTCATTCTTATCTTCCCTCCCCCCCCCTTTTATTATGATCTGACCTTTGAGTAGGATTTTTCCTTCTTGTAATTTTGAATCAGCTCCCTCACATGAGTGAGAACATGTGTTGTTTCTCTTTCTGAGCTCATTTTCTTTATTTAGGATATAGCCTCCTTTTTTTTTCTCCAGCAGGTTTCAGATACTAATAGTCCAACTCCTCCTTCTAATTTATTGCACTTACTCTACCATGGGCTAGGGTAGAATATTGTATAAAATTAAAGCCTCTTTTTCTGAAAAAATGATGTGAATAGTTCTATGAACATTTAAAACCTTTGGAATTTATTATTCTGTGCCCGACCAACATTTATTAAAAAAAGGGGGAATAAAAAAACTTTGGACTTTAGATAATATGTTTTATGAGCAGGTATGTCTCCTTTTAACTGTAGTCTGGTTGTGTTACAGATGATTGTGCCTCCAACAGTTTTTTTTTTTTTTTTTGCTTGAGTTTGACTTGTCTTTAATTAGAGATGCTATTATTACCATTGTAAAGATTTTGTTGGTTAGCTTCAGTTTGTACAACTTTTCAGGCATTATCTTTGCCATAAAGTCAGCTAATCATTCAATATGAAGAAGTATGTTCTGTTTTCATTTATTAAGTATCAGACTGGTTAGTTTGTATGATGGCTTATCTACAGGTTATTGCTCAATCTAGTAGTGAAAATTTAACTTTAGGCATATTAATAATGCTACTGTTAGTGAATCTTTAAAAGTTGATGCACTGTCATAAGGCTTCCTCACTTGTTATTTTTGTCCCCCAGACACATCTTTCATATCTACCTTCATATTTGCTACTTACAATGCCCATATATATGTACATATATGTACGTATATATAAGTACATATGTATATGTACATATACGTATACATATACATATATGTACATATGTGTATATATGTACATATATGTACATATATGTATATTTACATATATGTACATATATGTATATATGCTCATATATGTATGCCCATATATACATATATATGTATATATGTATATATGTATATATAAATATATATATACATATATATGGGCATTTATATTTATATATGGAGCTGTACCACTGTGGCATCCAATCCTGTCAGATCTCAGAAGCTAAGCAGGGTTGGGCCTGGTTAGTACTTGGATGGGAGACTTCTTGGGAACAGAAGATACTGTAGGCTTGGGAGAAGGACTCGGCAACCCACCCCTCCAAATCAACCCACCACTGAAAACCCTATGAATAGTAGAGAAGCACTGACAAGAGTTTCACCTGTTGTAAGTAGGGTTGCTATGAGTCGGACACTGACTCTATGGCACCTAATAACAGCAATAACTACATATATATATATATATATGTTCAAATATCTATCTGGTATCTTTTTCCTTGAGTGAAACTCTTCCTATGAAGCTGACTTATCTGACGAGATGTCCTTTGCCTAAAAATGCTTTTACCTATCATCATATGTAAATGATCCCCCATCTGTCTGTCAGCTTGTCATGCCGTGGGGGCTTGCATGTTGTGATACTGAAAGCTATGCCACCAGTATATCAGATATCAACCTGGTCACCCATGGTAGACAGGTTGCAGCTGAGCTTCCAGACTAAGACAGACTGGGGAGAAGGACTCAGTAGCCCACTCCTGAAACAATGAGCCATTGAAAACCATATAAATAGCATAGAAACACTGTCAGACATAGTGTTGAAAAATAAGCCCCTCAGACTGAAAGATATTCAAAAAATGACTGGGGAAGTCTTCCCTCCTCAAAGTAATTTTGTTGTTGTTGTTGTTATTGTTAGGTGCTGTAGAGTTGTGTCCGACTCATAGTGACCCCAATAGGATTTTCAATGGCTGATTGTCTTGGGATTGCCTTGGGAGTGGATTGCCACGTCCTTCTCCATTTTTGTGCACTGGGAATCGAGCCTGGGACCTCAGAGACTGCAGAGCAGTGCTCTACCAACTGAGCTAAGTCTCAGCCCTCTTCAAAGTAGAGCCAACCTTAATGAGGGGAACAGAGTAAAGCCCCTTGGACCTCCTTTTGCTGCTGTGACACAACTCAGAATGAGAAGAAACAGTAGCTTCAACATTGGACTCAAACATAAAAAGACTGTGCATGGGTAAAGTGTTGGGTAGTGTTTTGTTCTGTTGTATATTTGGTCACTATGGGTCAGATCTGACTTGACCACACTCAAGAAGGACATATTTAAGCAATATTTTCACTGGATATAGAGATATTTGTGAATAATTTTTATTATAGATTTCCTTCTACACCTTTGGGTTTTAGCAGTTTGACCAGGCTGTGTGTAGAAAGTGGGCTGGGATTTAGCTCAGTTGGTAGAGAACTGCTCTATAGTCCCTGAGGTACCAGGTTTGATTCCCAGCACTGCAAATGTGGGGAAGAGGACGTGGCAATCCACTCCTGAGGCAATCCTGAAACAATCAGCCATTGAAAGCTCTATGAGGGTTGCTATGAGTCAGATAGGACTCAACACCATCTAACAACAACAACAATGTGTAGGAAAGAGTTAAATCAGCAGACATGGAATGCCCAAACTGTGCACATTCTCAAAATAGGCCTATGTTCATGATGGGTCCCTGACCAGTTTCTACAAGAGGAGATCCAAGGTTTAGACCAGTTTCTATGAGAGAAGATGTAAGGTTTTGGAACATTTTGCCTGACAAGGATATTTATATATGCCTGAGGCCTGGGGTCATATGGTGGCAGTTTGATTTGATGGTTTATGATAACAAAGTAATTTATGGTGAACTCCTGTTTAAATTTGGTGGGCTGATATCTTAGTATGTGAGGTCAGCTATGTGGGCACTAGATACCTACATGAATGACTTCCAATAAGAGTCCTGGACACCAAGGCTTGGATGAGTTTCCTTGGACAGCAACACTTTGCATGTATTGTCACACATCATTGCTAGGAGAATTAGAGTGTCCCAGTGACTCTGTTGCCTGCAGCTGTAGCCCTGTGGCATCCGATCCCATCAGATCTCA
>VMDO01016676.1:13078-47230 GCA_007922755.1 Pedetes capensis
GTACCTGGATGGGAGACCGCCTGGGAACACCAGAAGCTGTAGGCTTGGGAGAAGGACCTGGCAACCCCCTCCCCAAAATCAATCTGCCATTGAAAACCCTATGAACAGCAGAGAAGCACTGACAATAGTGTTTCCCCTGTTGTACAGAGGGTCGCTATGAGTCGGATACCGACTCGACGGCACCTAACAACAACAACAAGTGACTCTGTTGGAAGAGGATTGATGTAGTTTGGGCTTAAATGTCCCTAAAATATCATGTGTTTAAACATTGAGTCTCCAGCTTGTAGTGGTGTCCTAGGAGGTTATGAAACCATGAGAGGTGGTCTCTAGCTTGGCAGAAATGAGTACTGGGGGTAGACTTTTGGAGATCTTTTACCTGGACCCTCGGTTCAAGTAAACTCTGCTTCCTCATCATAAAGATGTAATGTCATCTGTCAAAGGCCATCATGCCTGCCCTTCCCCAACACTTTCTGTCTCTATGGACTAAAATCCTCTTACTGTAAGCCAACCACAATATTTCTTCCCCCAAGTTTGCCTCAGTTGGTTTCTCTGCCACAATGATGACAAGCAAATATAGAAAATTGGTACCAGAGAGTGGGGTTGTTGCTGTGCAGAAATCTGACCATGTAGTTCCTTGACTACTGGAATTTGTTGGTGGGAGGTGTTTAGAAGAGTTTGGAGATGTGGGCAAGAGAAGCCCTTTAACACTGTAAGGAGAGATTGAAGGGTGGTTTTGATGTGAGTCAAGAAGACTAAAATGCCACCACTGACAAAAATGTGAATGGTGCTCACAGGTTTTTAGAGGAAAGTGAGGATTCTACTGGGTATTGGACTACAGGTGAGTCATGCTACATTCTAACAAAGAGCTTATCTTTAATCTGTCCATGTCCTAAAGTTTCGAGTGAGTCTGAATTCAAAAGCAAATGGGCTAATTAACTAGGTGGAAGAAATAGTGTAAGGATGGCGGGATAAAGGAAGTATGACATGGTTGTTGTTGCACATAGCCAGACTTATAAAGAAAAAAATTGACCAAAAGGAGTTGGCTAGGCCCCTCTAATCTAAGGCCCTCAAGTGTGATCTGGAAGACTCATTTAAAATACCTTCCTTTAGAAAGTCAGTGCCTCTAACACATGCTGCTGGAAAGTGGCTACCTAGGGAAATGGTTTCTTGGCTCAGACATGCAAAAGCTACTGCTGCACCTGTGGTTTAAAAGGGCAAAGTTACCTCTTCACCTGGCAGCAATCTTGGTATCATCAACGTGGTGATTTTTTTTCAGGCATGGAGAGTGCAACAGTTAAGGGGTTATGGAGGCTGATACCAAAGTTCCCAGGGACAGTCTGTAAGGCCAGGCAATGTGTACCAGGGTTGGGTGCTCTTTGGAGAGCCCTTAATGAAGCTTCAGGGTGGTGCCTAAACAGCATTGGAGACCCCAGGATATTGGAGATGCCACCATCATGAAAAGTCTTCCAAGGGAAGCTGCTAGCAAAAAGTTGAACCAGACTTTGAGGTGTGTGTGTGTGTGTGTGTGTGTGTGTGTGTGTGTGTGTGTGTGTAAGTGGCAAGACTGTGGAGGTAGAGCCACCCAAACTTGTTTGAGCCCAGATGATGTTAGATGCCAGATGATGTCACGTGTGCCAGATGCCAGATTTGAACTGAGAGAGTTTGTCTAGCAGGATATCAGTCTTGTTGCAGATCAATCTTTCCTTTCTGTGCCTCTTTTCCTCCATTTTTGGATGGGTATGCTTACCCTATGCCATTGTATGATAAAAGTATGTACTGTTTTCTGATTTGCAGGGGCCTATAGCTAAATTTGTTTTGAGTTTTAGTGGACACTGGACTTGGACTTTTAAACACAGTTGAAGATGTTAAGACCTGAAGACTCTTGAAGTGGACTAAATGCAGTTTCCATTATGAGATGACCATGACCTTTAGGGGCCAGTGGTGGAATGTTAAGGTTTGGGTCTAAATGCCCCCAATGTGATGTTTTAAAATATTGGGTCCCAAGCTAGTGACACTGTCCTGGGAGAATATGGAACCTTGGGAAGCAGAATCCAGCTTGGGAGAAATGAGTCACTGGGGGAAGGGGTTTGGAGGATTTTACCTGGTTCCCAAGTTCCAGTAAGCTCTCTCTGGTTCCTCATGATAAAATGTAGGGTTGTCTACCACAGGCCCCATTAAGCCTGCCTTTCACTTCATTAACTAAAGTCCTCTAAATGTAAGTCCCCCACAAGTATCTCTTCTCCCATAAGTTTGCCTCAGTTGGTTTCTCTGTTACAGGGATGACAAGCTGATTAATTAAAAGGTAGCTGAAAGCATGTGTATGGTCTATCCTGAACGTTAATCCATGCCCCTTTTTCCTTTGCTGATTTTAATCTGTATCATTTCACTGCAATAGACTATAATTGTGAACATCGCAGCTTTTCTGAGTCTGGTGACTCAGTGAGTCATTTAGCCTAAGGGAAGTCTTGATAACTTGCAACACAGTGTCAGAAGTGGGATTTTCTAGGATGTCTCACTCACTGAAACATGGAGAAAGTATTATTTGAGGAAAGGGAAGATGATAGGGTAGAGAGTAATAACCCTTTGATGCTTACATGGCTACAGAATCATTTGTAATAGGAAACAACATCTGTGTTGTAATCACCTACCAGAGGTAAAGTTACTTGTGAAATTTAGAAACAATAGATTCAACTATTGAGAAATTGGCTCATTGGGTACTTAAGGAAATGGAAAGTAATGAGAATCAAGGTAAACCTACACTAATTTTATCATTTAAAATCTGTAATAGCTAAGATGAAGTTAATGGATAGTGTTGAGGTAGATCTTATCAGTATACCAAAGTTGGACTTAAGCTAGTCTGAGTTATAGATACTATCCTCAGGGCTCTTCCCAACAGAAAAAAATTCTACTTGGACAATACATTCCATCTCTATGCCTTTGGTGACCAAGTGGGCATTCTAGTTGGCAAAGGATAAGAGGAATCAACAAAGCACTAAATTTAGGGAATATAGTATGAAGGAATGGACTCTTTTGGGTATTGATGAGATCTTCTTGAACAACTTTTATGAGAATGGATTAGGAGAGTGACTAACTTAGGAACACTCCCTTTAGTTTTGCATCATGCATGATGGAAGGGTATATTTGGATGATTGAAAACTGCTTCTATGACTGAATGAAATAAAATAGTCTTGAAATTTAAAACACCCATAATGTCTTGAGTAATGTCAGAAAAACTATCTAATAAGGAAGGCAGCATTCAGAAATGTTTTATAATAAAATAGAAATGGTTTATACAGGAATATGCAACTGGAAAAATCCAATAACTCATCTTATTTATGAGCAAGTTGTCTCTTTTCCTGTATGATAAACATTGAAACTACCTGAGGAGCTGCTGGATCCTATTTCCCCCTGGACAGCATCCTATGAACTGCTCTTGATTGATTATCCAGACAGCTCCTGTGCTACAGATGGCAGATCCAAGGTATATGGACCACATCCTGTTTAGAGGGACATCATATTATAAGTAACTGATAGAAAAATTCTGACTAATGAATGTAAGGACAAGTAAGCCAAGTGAACTGAATTGAATTGAATATTTTACTTGCAATGATGAAAAAATTGAACAATTAGTATTTTGGTATGTGGTGACTCATGGGTGGTGGCCAGTGGCCAGGAAGATGGGCAATGTGAAGCTGGAAAATTAAACAGATGTCGTATGGCACATGACCTTATAGAAACCACTATGGGAATTGAAGAGTTGAATTAAAGTAGAACATGTCCATTCCCATCAAAAATCTTTTCTGGCACTGGAAGGTGATTAAAACCTGCAGATAGACATTCTTATTGTACTTTCTTGAGGTGACTATGTGGATCCATGAAATGAGTGATGGACATGGGGGAACTACCTAAAAAACAGAGATGGATTGATCATTGGCATATTCTTCTTGCAATGTCTGAGGTACAAGATGCCAACATGAACTGACCTATTCACCAAGAAGAGAGACAGAGACTATAGATGGATATAGAGCTTTCTTGGGGAGGAGCCCATGAACACAGCAGGAAAGCAGATTATAGTCTACCAATACTGGTAGACCCAGGAGGTATAATTCGGTCCTGACAGGAATAGAGATTTACTCTGGACTGGTGCTAGATGCAAATATTCAAACACTATAAAAGAACTGCAACAGATTTTTTGGATTCCAATGTACATTTCTTCAGACCAAGAGATATAATCTATCCCATACTGTACATTTATGGACAAAAATATCATATCAGATGGATATATCATATTGGATGTCATCCTCAAAGTAGTGATTTGATAGAAAATTGGAAAAGAAATAATTTTTTTGTCTAAAATAAGAGAAGAAAAATGTGTGAAAGGCTGACTTACAAAATGTAAGTATGAGCTCACACTCAACACGAAGGAGACCAGTGGAGGGCACCTGAGGAACAGAGGATGGGGGAGGAAACTGATATGGCTACACAATTCTTCCCCACCTCATTTCAACTTACTTACTTTCTTTTTTGCCCATCTGGCACAGTGTTTTTAGGACCAGGGATGCATCTGTGGATGCCAGAAGCAGGACTAATCTCTAAGAAAGAAACTGTAACTACATATTTAAAGATTTTTAGCAGAATTGCTAAGAGTCTGATGTGCTTTTCATCCCATCTAACAGAATTGAGATTGACAGTGAATATATCCACATTGCCTAGTGGTCAAAAGAGACCATTATTCTGTCCCTGTGTAACTCTATTCCAAATGAGTGGGCATGGATTGAGGGGAGACACTTGACACACTGGTACAATAGTTCCTCTTTATCCACAGCTTAATTTTCTGTAGTTTTAGCTATCAATGGTCATATGTGGTCTGAAAATATTAAGTGGAAAACTCCAGAAATCCAACTATTTGTAAGCTTTAAATTGCAATGCATTAATATTAGTATGATGAAATCTCATGCTACTTAGCTCTATCCCACCGAGGACATGATTCATCCTTTTCTCTAGTAAGTCTACCTTGCATGTGTTGTTATTGTTAGGTGCCATCAAGTCAGTGTTTGACTCATAGCAACCCTATGTACAAAAGATGAAACATTATTGTTGTGCTTCTCTGTTATTCATAGGGTTTTCAATGGCTGATTGTTTTTTGGGAGTGGGTTTCTGGGTCCTTCTCCCAAGCCTACAGCACCTGGTGTTCCCAGATGGTCTCCCATCCAAATACTAACCAGGTCTGACCCTGCTTAGCTTCCAAGATCTGATGGGATTGGACGCCACAGTGGTATGGCTATAGGCTACATGTGTTACATACCAGTTAAGCACTTATAAGCCATTTTAGTCATCAGATCAACTCTTGTAGTGTTGGTATTACAATGCTTGAATTTAAGTAACCCTTATTTTACTTAATAATGGGCTCAACACACAGCAGTTGTGATACTAGTAATTGGAATAAGTTAAAAAGAAGCCATTAATTGCTTTCTTTAAGTGAAAATGTGGAAGTTCTTGATTTTTAATAAGGAAAGAAAAAAGTTGTATTCTGAAGTTGCTAAAATGCACAATAAGAATGAATCTTCTACCCATGAAATTATAAAAGAATTATAAACACATGGTAGTTTTGTTGTACCTCACACTGCAAGTCATGGTCATAGTGTATGGGGAGATATGAATAGGAAATGTGTTCTAATGGATGGCAACATGGTATTCCAGAAAGTATTGAGTCTCACTTCATCTCCTCATGTAGGCATTGTTTCATCTCACATCATTGCAATAAGTCTAAGCACAACACAATAGAATATTTTGAGAGAGAGAGAGAGAGCGAGAGAGAGAGAGCATTCACATGATTTTTATTATAGTATATTTGCCATAATTATTCTTTTATTATCAGTCATTGTTAATATCTTACTGTGCCTAGTGGAGAAATTATATTTTTATTATAGGACTGTATCTATAGGAAAAATACATAGCAATAATCGGGTTTAGTATTATCTGCAGTTATAGGCATCATCTGGAGGTCTTGAAGCATATCCCCTGCAGATAAAATGGCATGTCATATGCTGCCTACAATCTAGACCAGACAGTGACTAAACCTAATCTCTCTTCCAATTGTGGAAATGTTTGGGTTAAAATCAATGAAATATTGAGAGAAGAAGAAATAGTAGCTGAGGGCAAAGGAGTGAATAAATGGCTTATGTTTGAAGGAAATCCGATATTATCTTGGTATCT
Source organism: Pedetes capensis (assembly GCA_007922755.1). NCBI lineage: Eukaryota > Metazoa > Chordata > Mammalia > Rodentia > Pedetidae > Pedetes > Pedetes capensis. The sequence continues at coordinate 19,295 of VMDO01016676.1, forward strand.
CTAGAGAGGCCCGGGACAAGAGAATGTCCTTTAGTACAAATATACCAGAAATTCAAGATGCTGAATTCATATAGTTGACAAAGCTATCCCTGCTTTTGGAACATGACAAGGTGGAATGAAAGCCTGAATGGCACTGCTCTGGGAAACTTTTTGGTCTTAAGGTATGACAATTAAATGGACCAATTATTGATGCTAAAGTGGAATTCTAGTAATTTGACAGTATTTTTTGGCTCTTATTTTCCCAGTTGCAAAAGATATCATTTAAAAAGAAGTTCCAAGGAACTATTCCCTACTAGATCACCAACAATGTGATGTACAGCATTCAACAGACTAAACATTATATAACTTTATACCTTGGTGACCAAATGCCTAGAAAATTTCCATGATTATAATGGAAATTAAGCAGGTGCTTGCTCAATATGCTACAATGTATTGTGTACAAATATATATCACCTTCTTTTATGGGTAAAAAACTATAAAAGTAGGATCAAGTGACCTATTTGTGATGAGAGCAAATAATAGATTTTACATATTGGATCCTAACTCCCCAGAGGAACAACCTATATTGGGATGAGGAAGTCTGTGGTAGACCTTGTAGCATATTCAGACAGAAGTATGTCTAGGTGTGACTGCCACTCATCTAGTCCTAGAAGGAAGAACCAACACTTTTGGACATACAATATATATCTTAACTTCAGTCAGGTTAATAATACAATAGTGGCAGCATCAGACATGGTGGATTAAAAATTAGTCTATAAGAAAGAAAAGGAATTTAAGGTTATAGAGGACAATCTAGGCAAGCCAAATTAACTTTTAATGAGGAATATCATTAAAAAAACACCTACAAGTTAGAAGAAACAAATTAAGGAAAACTCTCTCTTAGGAGAAAGATAAGAGCTGGGTGTCAGTCAGAAAGATGATGAGTTTTAGTGAAGTGGGTCAGGAAGACTAAATAAATAGTGATGGATAATGTCAGGGCTTGTACTCTCACCTAACAAGGCCTCTTGACTTTTTTAATAGACAAAGAAGCTCAGTGCTCATGGGTCAGTGTCCCTCCATCCTACTTCCTGAGGCTCAAGAGGAAAATTGATGGAAAGTTATGAACCTCTGAATTTATAAAAGTTCTCTGGGGGCATGTGAAATTTATATTGATGGACCATAACCACTCTCATCCCAAGAACAGACCAAAATAAGGCTTATGCTGTAGTACAGTTGACAGAGTTAGGAATTATTCTGATTATCATCCTTGTGTTCCCTGGAAGAGGTAAGGGGACCTTGCTATATGATATCACAGAGTGGAAAACACACTCAGTGTAAGCCATTGATTTGAGACACAATAAATGGCTTTGTCCCCAACTGACTTGTAACATAGAAATTATGGAAGTTTGTGCAATTTTAATGAAGCATGTTTATAATACTATATTGAATGTAGATAATGGCCAACTCTATTGGGAAGGCATAGCAAATACCTCTGTAATTCTTACAGGTTTGTCTGTGATGGAACTGAATTGTATAATGGATATATGCAATATGGTAAAATACTGGCATTGCTGGTTGTTGTTATTAGGTGCTGTTGAGTTGGGTCTGACTCATAGTGACCCTATGAATGAATGAAACACTCTCCAACACCATGCCATGCCTGGCACTATGTCAGTGCTTCTCTGCTATTCATAGGGTTTTCAATGGCTGATTGTTTCATGATTTCTTTGGGAGTGGATTCCCACATCCTTCTCCTGTTTTCTCAGTGCTGGGGAATCCAACTCAGGGCCTCACAGAGTACAGAGCACCAGTCAACCAACTGAACTAAACACCAGTGCTTGGCATTATTGGTAGGATTCAGAAACCTAATATAAATTAGTAACATGATAGTATTAATGATGATGATAAAATGTGTTGTAAGACCAAATTGAAGATTTTTAGTATGTGAAACTCATGGAAAATTACCAGTCTGAGAAAGAATTAGGCTCAGATAGCTGTCAATTCATTTCTATGCTAAGTAGTTTTTTTGCACAATTTTGTCACAAGATATAAATAATAGTAGGCCAAAGTGAAGCAAGTAATCAAATTAGGAGAGAAGTGAAAAATATATGAAATGGGCTTACAGAATTAATGAATTATTTTATTTATTTGTTTCATTTCATTTTACTTATTTATTTATTTTTGTGGTACTGGGGCACTGAACCCTGGGGCCTTGAGCATACCTCATAAGCACTCTACCACTGAGTTGCACCATCAGCCCTTTTTTATTTTTGATCTTGGGACAGGGTTTCATTAAATTATGCAGGCTGCCTGGGCTTGAACTTTCAATCTTCCTGCCTCCACCTCCTGAGATGGTGAGATTACAGGCATGGGCCACTGACACTGACTTGGATTAGTTATTTCTTTCCATGCATTCCTACCATAAACTGGTTTCTTCAACATTAGACATATTCATGCTAATACTATTGCTATATCTGTTATATCAACGCTATGCTAAATATAAATGGTCAGAAAATTTTAGTTGTTTTGCTATAAGACAGTGCAGACCAGGGGGTAGGGAGATAGACTGTGCAGGAAAGGATTACCTCAGCAGGCCTGAGTTGCTCAAATTCTGCATAACAAAAGCCCATCTTCAGGATTGGCCCCTGGCTAGGTACTGAGAGGTGAGCTCTGAGTCCTCAGAAAGGTCTGTCTAATAAGAATGTGGTATATGCTGAAGGCCTTGGTCCACGAAGTACAGTTATAGAAGAGAGAATAAGTGTCTGTGGGACTCTGCTGCAAGAAGACACCTAGAAGCTTGTGTTTGGTTCTTCCTAAATTTTACCTCATGAACTTTCTCCCTTTGCTTCCCTGAAATAAACTATACTTCTGAATACAACAGCTTTTTGAGTCCTTATGCCATTTGGACAAATAACCAAGCCTGAAAGATAACCTTGCAGAAGCATGACACAATGTGCTAGGTGTGGCTTTCTTTGTAGTTAACCAAATTAGACTTTATTCTTACAAGTTGAAGTTTCTTCAGCAAATTTTGAAAAATTCCAACAATTGTTTCTTCCAAAAAATTTCCCCTATTGTTGTTTCTCTTCTTCCTCTAGGGCACTAATTGAAGATGTATTGTTGTTGTTAGGTGCCATTGAGTCGAGTCAGACTCATAGCAACCCCATCTATGTACAGCAGAATGAAACATTTCCCGATTCTGTGCCAGGCACATGCTCTTATTTATATTTAAGCCCATTGTTGCAGACAGCAGACACTGTGTCAATCCATCTGGAGGAGGGTTTCCCTTTTTTTCATTGACCTGTCACTCTCCCAAACATGATGTCTTTCTCCAGGCACTGATCTCTCCTGACTACATGTCCAAAATATGTAAGACGCAGTCTAGCCATTCTTGCTTCCAAGGAGCGTTCTGGTTGCACTTCTTCTAGGACAGATCTGTTGGTTCTTTTGGCAATCCATGGTATGTTCAATAGATGTGTCCAGCACCACAATTCAAAAGCATCATTTCTCCTGTCTCCTTTGTTCAATGTCCAGCTTTCACAATCATATGATGCGACTGAAAATACCATGGTGTGAGTCAAACGCACCTTCATCTTTAATGTGACATCTTTGCTTTTCAATACTCTAAACAGATCTTTTGCCACAGCTTTTCCTAGACCCTGCTTAGCTTCCGAGATCTGGTGGGATCAGAAGCCACAAGGCTATGGCTGCAGGCCTGAACATGTATTAGGTTGTTGTAAATGTTCCACAAGTCACTAAAGCTCTCTTTATACATTTATATTTTTGATTAATCAGTTTTTTATTTGAATAATGACTCTATTCTTAACTTAGGGTCGGGGCTGGGATTTAGCTCAATTGGTAGAGTGCCACTCTACAGTCTCTGAGGTCCCCAGTTTGATTCCCAGCACTGCAAAAATGGGAGAAGGACATGGCAATCCACTCTCAAAGCAATCCCCAAACAATCAGCTATTAAAAACCCTATAAAGGTCGCTATGAGTTAGGCACAACTTGACTTAGCAGCACCTAACAACAACAATGACATCTTTAACTTGTTGTTGTTGTTAGGTGCCGTTGAGTCGGTATCCGACTCATAGTGACCCTCACAGGGTTTTCAATGGCTGACTGCTTCAGGATTGCCTTGGGAGTGGATTGCCAGGCCCTTCTCCCATTTTTGCGGTGCTGGGAATTGAACTCGGGACCTCAGAGACTGCAGTGCAGTGCTCTACCAACTGAGCTAAATCCCAGCCTGTCTTTAACATAAATCTCCAATATGCTATGGAGCACATCAAAAACGTTTTTTTTTTTATTTCAAATTTTGCTTTCTGCTTTCTAGAATTTCAGTTTTGAATAAATTCACTTTTTCTGCTGAGATTCTCCATCTGTTCATTTATTATGTTTATGTTTTTATTTAGGTCTTTGAATATAAATATAGTAATTGTTAAATTTTTTGCCCTCTAATTCCAACTTTGAGTTCACTTCAGGGTCTATTTCTATTAAATGCTTTTTTTTCTTGAGTATAAGTTACAATTCACATTTTTCTCATGTCATAATTTTTTTATTATTATTTGCTAGACATTTTAGAAGATATGCGTAGGAAATATGGATTATGGGTCCCATCTTCTTTAAAGAATCTTAAATAATGTTCTGGAAAGCACCGTATATCTGAGTGGTTCTTTCTGATCCTGTTAAAGTGTAAGTTTTATTAAGTGCATCTAGGTTTTTCTTTTTTGTTTATCTATGTTTTGTTTTTCTTTTATTTTCTTTCTTTCTTTGTTTCTTTCTTTTTGTCTGTCTGTCTGTCTTTCTTTCTTTCTTTCTTTCTTTCTTTCTTTCTTTCTTTCTTTCTTTCTTCTTTCCTTTTTGCTAGGGATTGAAACCAGGTCTTTGTACATGCTAAACACATGCTCTACCACTGAACCATATATATCTCCATTCTTTAAGACGTATCTAGAGTAGTTATTATTTAGACTACAGTCATTCTCCATAAGACATGTGCTTTTGGTGTTTTTATATCCTTTCTGGGCCAGACTTCCATCATCCTCCAGCACAGGGCAACCTCTGGCATTTCTCTTTTATAAATCCTATAGGAACTGTTGTCCCTCAGGCCTCCTTGAATTAGTCTTTGCAGATATACAGCATATTCCTTGGCCTGAGGACTTGCAGACATATAAAGCCTGCCTCTGTGTAGTTCTTTGGTACTTATAAGTACAGATACTTTAGCTGCCTCAGCTCTGATTTCTGCTTCCTTAGCTTAAGGGACCACCCTTCTCTTCCTGGACCACAGTTTATATCTTATCTTTGTTCAAGCACACAACCCCTCATCTACCTCTGTCATTTATTTCTGCCTTAGAATTATAAGCAAATTTCAAAGAATGGAAAAAAGCTGCCAGTTTCATTATACTTTGTCTATAATGTCAGCTGGAGGATGTTAATGCTACCTGTGTGTCATTCCTATCCTGTAGGTGACATACCACCTGGCATGGCAATTTCTTGTGTACATAACTTTTCCATTAGTTTATAACTTTCTTAGGGAAAGGATCCCCCACCTCTGTTCTGTTCTGTTCTGTTCTTTTCTTTTCTTTTCTTTCTTTCTCTCTCTTTTTATCTCTTTCTTTCTTCTTTCTTTCTTTCTTTCTTTCTTTCTTTCTTTCTTTCTTTCTTTCTTTTTCTTTCTTTCTTTCACTCATGCCTATTCCAAGATTGTCCCATAATTGACATTAAATAATATTTTCTAAACAAATCAATAAATAAGTAAACAAATATTATGTTGCTTGAGTGGCAAAATTCAATCACAGCATTGGGATTACATTGACTGTTCATATAATTCTCATTTAGTGCATCCAGGAAGAGCTTATCCATTAGGGCCCTCACAGTGGCAATGATTATCTCAATTACTTTTGGTCATGTTCAGATGCACCTGGAAGACATTATCAAATTCCAGGCCTTGGACTATATTACATACTCTATGCTTGGCTGTCTTCTTTTGTTAAGGGAACTGACAGAAATTAAAACTCTCTGTTCCCTGTATTGGCAAGATTTGCTTTTTAATATCAAAAGTTTTATTTTAGAAGTTTCTGTACTATCTTTTGTTGAGGATGCTGTGAGGGAAGGTTGTGATGATATATATAGAAAGATCAGAATATGGAGTCAGAATTTCTAGAGTTATGTTCTATCCTTCCTATTTGTCAGCTAAGAAAAAAAAACAAGTAATTTAAGCCCTCTTTTCACTTATAAAATGAAGATTTACAGATTATTTCTAAGAATTAAATGAGATATTGTTGTTATATGCTCTCGAGTCACATCTGACTCATAGCAACTCTATGGACAACAGAACCAAACACTACCCAACACTGTGCCATGCACACAACCTTTTTATGCTTGAGCCCATTGTTGCAGTCACTGTGTTTTTTTCATATTGTGTCATACTACATCAGCAAAAGGAGGTCTGAGCGGGTTTACTAAATTTGCATCATTAAAGGTGACTCTACTTTGTGAGAACTATGCCCTAGTGGTTTTTGAATGCCTTCCAGACTGGGGGGCTCATTTGCTGGCACTATATATAAGAAGAAGAAGAAGAAGGAGAAGGAGAAGGAGAAGGAGAAGGAGAAGGAGAAGGAGAAGAAGAAGAACAACAACAACAACAACAACAACAACACATTTGACAGTGCTTTTCTGCTATTCATAGGGTTTTTCAATGGCTAGTTATTTTGGAGTGGGCTGCCAAGTCCTTCTCCCTAGTCTGTCTTGATCTGGAAACTCAGCTGAAACCTGTCCACCATGGGTGGCCCTGCTGGTATCTGAAATATTGGTGGCAATACCTTCAGCATCATAGCAACATGTAAGCCCCTACAGCACAACAAACTGACAGAAGTGGGGGAAATAATAGATAAGCACTTTTAAGGCTAACTTGGGAAGAACAATTCAAACACAATTAATTATTATCATTATTATTAAGAGTGATCTTCATGGAAAAAATGAAATTCACTCTGAAATAAAATTATTTTCACTCATTTCAGTGTCAGAAATGTTTGCATCTACTTCTTGTTGAACAATGGCATGTATATATATGGTATCATGTTCCCCAAACTGGAAAATAAGGAAAATATCCCAAATTGCAGAGCAAAACCTATAAACTTATTTAAAGTAAAAAGTTCAACTTCAATTCTCAATTTAATAAATCATTTATGGCTTATTTTTCAACTGCCTAGGCAACAATTGCTAGTATTTATAATTCTCTTATTTTCCATGCATTATCTTTCTTAAGTGGATTAAGATAGCATTATTATTTGTATACCCTTTGTACACTTATTAAAGTTTCCCAAGGTGGAAAATGTCAGGTTTCTTAGTTTTCCACTCTAGAACATCCTGAGCAAGCATTAACAATCCATTTTCCACACATCATGTTGATTTTTTTCTGTTTATGTGAGTATCAGTCTGTGGTGTCATATTTTTAAGCTTACAAAGTCATTAGTTTTTGCTTAGAAACAAATACCTAGGTTAATTCATAATTACAAACTGCCAAAAAGATTAATTCTCTCTCATGTAATACTTGAGAGTCATCATGGTGTATATTTTCCCAGCATTACTCTCTCAATATCCTTTTGCCTTGAAATTTAGTCACCCTATTCCACACATTTACTTTATTCTGTTCCCTTAGCCCAAATATTCTCTTTTCCATCTATACAAACCAAATTCATTTTTCAAGGCTCAATTCAATGGCAGTATTGATGAAGCATTCCTATTATAATCAGTGGTTAAGAGTATGGCCTCTGGAATCAGATTATTTGTGTCCAAATTCAGAATTTACCACTTATTGGATTTGTCACATTGAGGAAATTATTCTTTCTGGTTTTAGTGTCTTTGTGAGTAAAATGAAGATATTAACAACATCTACCTCAAGTCCCCCATGTGTCTGTCAGTTTGTTGTCTATGGGGGCTTGAATGTTGCTGAGATGCTGAAAGCTACAACCATAAGTATTTCAGATACCAGCAGGGCCACCTATGGTGGACAGGTTTCAGCTGAACTTCCAGACTAAGACAGATTAGGGAGAAGGACCCAGCAGCTCCCTCCTGAAATAATTAAGCATTGAAAACTCTATGTATACCAGAGAAGCACTGTCAAATATACTGTCAGAAAATGAGTCCCGTAAACTGGAAGGGATTCAAAAGACAACTGGGACATAGTTATCTCCTCACAGTAGAGTCAACCTTAATGATGGGAATGGAGTAAAACCCCAGGACCTCCTTTTGCTAATGTGGCACTACTCAAAATGAGAAGAAACACAGTAACTGCAACAATGGGCTCAACATAAAAAGATCATGTGCATGGCATAGTGTTGGGTAATGTTTTGTTTTGCTATATATAGTATCATTAAGAGTTAGACCTGACTCAATAACACCTAACAACAACAACAACAACAACAACCTCATAGAATATATTTGGGGATTAAACGTGAAAATACGCGAGGCTCTTCTTATGCCTAGCCACAAAAAACATGCAATTAATGTTAGCAATTCTCCTCCAAGTCAGAGTGATCTATTCCATTTAGCGCTTTTTTCTGTTTGTTTAGGAGCTTGTATTTTTTATTTCTATTATGAGACTTATTTTATTCTGCTTTATATTAGAGTGACATTATACCATAAGTTCCATATGGGTAAGATGATGTTTAATTTATTCCCTTGTGTTCTCCAAGTAGCTAACATACTGCTTGGCATGTAGGTGATATTTAATGATTTTTTAAAAAAGGAAATGGTAAATAAAATTAGAGGTGACACCTTGGATAACATACTGATTTAGACTAAATCATTGCAACTTACAATTTAGTTTGGCATCATAATCTTAGCAAAAGGAAGAAAAAAAGAAATTTTACGGACATTTCTATCCTTCATTCAGTGTTCTTTAGCCACGTTTGGCCTGAGATATGTCCATCCTCTGTATTTGTATCAAATTATACATAAAACAGTGTGAAATGGATGTTAAACTAATAGTCTTGAACATCTATTATATATACCTGAGTGAAGGTATATAGTTTTCTGATGAGTTATGATTAGCAGTTGCTGTTGAAATTTCTCCTGCATTAAAAACAGATACACTGGGAATTCTGCTTCTGTCATGAAAAGAGTAACAGACTATATTCACCATTTCATCTTACACAACGAGAAAAGTGGACATTATATGGAACAATTTTAAACTTTTCAAAACAAGAAGCACATATCTGTGATAGGGGAGGAAAATGAAACAAGCAAGGTGAGCCTTATGATCACCCGAGTTTGCTACCTGAAGAGAGCTTGCAGCCTATGGCGCTAGCAAGTGGAGCTGCAACACAACCCAGAAGATTTGGTGAGTTGAACTGTCATAGTTGGGAGTTTGCAGAGGACAATGTGACTAGAGTTTGGGGCTTAGAAAGGAGATGCATAGTGAAAGAGTCCTGGAGATCTGCTGTATATTCTCTTGAGTCTTTGGCTGAATATTGACCTATGCATGCATGGAAGGAAACTACTCAAGTTGGGAAAAGGAAAACAAAGCCACAGCTTACACAAGGGCAGAAATTGATTTTATTCCAAGTGTAGAAAAGCCTTATAAACATACAGTTCAACATGTGGAGTCCTCAGAAGGACATATCCCCGATAGTGATTAAATTGGTCCTTGACTGAAAGCTGCTCTGTATTCACTTTAACAAAACTTAAAAACAAGGCTAAAAATGATCAAACTGATTTCAAATGGCTTAAATTCCAGGACAAATACCAATAATGCTTAAATGAATACAACAAAATCTAATACCAATCAATACAAAATTCAGAATGGTAATCATTCAAAAGAAAATTTCCAAAGAAGCAAGAAAATAATATGTATAACCAGAAGAAAAAATATTTTAGAATTGATAGAGATGATAGAATTAACAGATTAGAACTTAAAAAGATCTATTATGAAAAGAAATCAAACATAAGATATAGGCCAAAACTTTATCTTGAGGAAAGAAATAGTGGATACGCAAAAGTTTCAAATGAAACTTCTAGAGATAAAAAATACCAGCTCCTAAACAAACAGAAAAAAGCACTAAATGGAATTAACAGCAGATTACATAGTGCAGAAAAAAAGAATATAAACTTCAAAATAGCAAACAAAACATCCAAAGTAAGGCATAGAAAAAAATTACAAAATCAAGGAATAAGAATATTAATAAGTTATGTTGTTGTATGGGAAGCTATAAATGGTTCAAATATATGTTTAATCAGATTACCACAAAGAGTGGAAATGGAGAAACCAGAAAAAGGCAGAAAAAGAACAAAAAACAAAAATGACAAAGAAAAAATAATAACAGAGAGGTAGATTGAAACTCAGCCATAATTACATATAAGTGGTCTAAATACACCAAATAAAAGACAGAGATTACCATATAAAAGTAAGATTATTCTGTGCATTGTCTAAAGGACACCTCATTTTATATACAAAGACCCAGGTAAGATCAAAGTGAAAAAAAAGGGACTAAAGATAGACTACGTAAACAGTAATCAAATGAAAGAGTGGCATATTCATATTAGATTTTAGAACAAAGAATCAACTATGGAACAAATGATACATAGTATATATACTCAAAACCAGTTTCAAAATACACGAAACTGGAGCCAACACAACTTAAAGAAATAGAAGAATGTACAGTTGTTGAAGATTTGAACATTTCTCTTTAGTAAATGAGCTAGCAAATGCAAAGAAAATCTATATAGGTATAGAAAATTGAATAACATCATTTACTACTTGTCCTAGTTGGCATTTATGTAACACCACTCAAAAGCAACAGAATACATTTTTTTCAAATAGAAAATTTATCAAGATGTAAAATATTTTAAGGTTTAAAATGAGTCTCGAGCAATATATTTAAATCTTATAAAAATTCATTCAAATAGAAACATATTCAGAATAAATTATAAATATCCAGAAAATTCAAAAGTTGGAAATTACTCACTTCAAAATAGCCCATGAATCAAAGGTTAATCTGCCATAGAAATTAGAAGGTATTTAAAATTATTAAAAATAAAAATTAGAATGTCAAAACTTGTGGATATCACTAAAACAATACTTAGAAGAAAATTTATATTGATTTTTTACTTAAACAAAATGTTCCCAAATATGTAATGTAGGTACTCATGTAAAGAGACTAAAGATGAAAAGAAAACTGAACCCAAAGTAAGTAGAGGAAATAAAGATAACAACAGCAATCAATGAAATATAAAATGTAAAAAAACTAAGAATATTTAATGAAATTTATAGCTGGTTCTTTGAAACTAATATTAGCAAGCGTGTGGTAAACAGATCAGGAAAAAATTTTTAAAAATACACTGTCAGGAATGAGAGAAGCGGGTCATTACAGATAGAACAGAGATTGCTAGGGTAGTAAGGACATATTCTGAATATCTTTATGTTAATAGATATGAAACTTTAAAAATATGGATAAACTTCCTGATGATGCAAGTTGCTGAAGGTCATAGAAGAAGTAGATAGTTCTGTGTCTATTTAAAAATTTGAATCTGTAGTCAAATATCTTTGCAGAAAGAAAATACTTCACCTAGATGATTTTCTTGCTGAATTCTATCAACAATTTATGAGTAAATCATACCAATTCTGCATAGGCTATTCAGAAAATAAAATAGAAAAATCTCCAACTCACGTTTTGAGGGTATCATTATACTCATATCAAAACCAGATAAGATATTAACAGGGACAAATAAATAGACCACTATCTCTCATAAATATAGATACAAAAATCTTTAGCAAAATATTAGCAAATGGAATGCAACAATTTGCAGAAAGGTATAATACATCATTACCAAGAAGGACCTATTTCAAGAATACAAATTTGCTTTATCATTTATAAAAAGTAGCTAATATAATTCACCATTTTAACAGACTGAAAAAGAAAATTCATATTATCATTTGAATAGATGAGAAAAGCATCCAGCAATATTCAGCATACATTTATCATTAAGATCCATTAAACTTGGAATAGTCAAGGGGTTTTGTAAATCTGATAGAGAGCACACCTTGTTGTTGTTAGGTGTCATCGAGTCAGGTCCTACTTATAGTGACCCTATCTACAGTAGAACAAAACACTCCCTGATTCTGTGCCAGGCACACGATCTTATTTATGTTTAAGCCCACTGTTGCAGACACTGTGTCAATCCATCTGGTGGAGGGTTTTATTTTTTGTCCTTGACCTGCCACTCTCCCAAACATGTCTTTTTCCAGGAACTGATCTCTCCTGACTACATGTCTGAAATATGTAAGATGCAGTCTGGCCATTCTTGCTTCCAAGGAGCACTCTGGTTGCACTTCTTCTAGGACAGATCTGTTGGTTGTTTTGGCAGTCCATGGTATATTCAATAGACATCTCCAGCACCATAATTCAAAAGCATCAATTCTTCTGTCTCTCTTGTTCTATGTCCACCTTTCCTAACGATATGATGTGACTGAAAATACCATGGCATACTGGTGGCATAGCTTTCAGACACATTGCAACAGGTAAGCCCTGACAGTGTGGCAAACTGACAGACATGTGGGGGAAACCATGTGATAGATACTATTACTTAGTAAAAAATAACTAATGAATATGACCCCCACATGTTTGTCCGCTTGTTGTGCTATGGGGACTTGCATGGTATTCCAGATAGCAGGAGGGCCACATGTGGCAGACAGATTTCAGCTGAGCTTCCAGATTAAGAGAGATTAGGGACATGGACTCACTAGTCCACTCTTGAAACAATTAGCCATTGAAAACCCTCTGAATAGCAGAGAAGCACTGTCAAATATAGTGCCAGTGAGAATGAGCCTCCCAGGCTAGAAGGCATTCAAAAGAAGACTGGGGAAGAGCTGCCTCCTCACAGTGACTCAATCTTAATGATAGTAATGGAATGAAGCCTTTGGGACCTCTAGTTGCTGATGTGGCACAACTCAAAAGGAGAAGAAATATGATGTCTGCAACAATAGCCTCAAACATAAAAAGATTTTGTGCATGGCACAGTGTTGGGTGGTGTTTTGTTCTATCGTACGTAGGGTCTCCGTGAATTGGACCTGACTTGATGGCACTTATCAAAAAAACAAGCAACTAATATGTAACAATACCTGTGAAGCTCAAAAGCATTTTGCCTGGCAAAAGAGGCTTGTTATAAAGGAGTACGTGTATGATTCCATGAGTAGATCCTTCTTGAAAGGGTAAAACTACAGTGATATAAATCAGTGTTACTAGGGACAAGGTGTGAAGAAGGGAAGTTTGCTACAAAGGGGTGCAGGGTGTGTAGCCTGAAAGAAAATTTTATATTATGCTTGTGATGGTTTTATACATGTTTCAAAACTCACTGGATTATATGTTTCATTTATTTATTTGTTTATTTATTTAATTTTGTACTCAGGGGTTGAACCTAGGGCCTCACGCATGCTTCTGCAAGTGCTCTACCACAGATCTGCACTCTCAGCCCATATTTTGCTTTTTTTATTTTGAGACATAGTCTTGCTACTTTACTCTGACTGCTTCTGGCCTCGAACTCATAATCTTTCTGCCTCCATTTACAGAGTTGCTGGGATTACAGGAGTGTGCCACCACGCCAGGCTGGATTATTTGTTTTAAATAGATAAATTTTATTCCTTACATGTTATACCTCAGTAAAATTGACAAAACTCAGCTCCTCTACTGGAGTAATCTTTTCAGGAAGCGAAAAACTATCCCGTAAGTGATTTTGCCTTTCTTACTTTCCACTGTCATTGATGCTGACATTGCATCTCAACATATTTTGTTGAAATCCAATGTTGATCAAAAGTGGAGCATATTAATAAACAGAAACACTCTCTAGAAGGGTGGTGTAAACTTCTATTTGTAGAATGAAGTGACAGGAAAAGTAAATAATAATCAGTCATAATCTAATTAATTGCTAAGTGGCTGAATGTAATGTGAAAAACTCCGCGGCAATGAGGCTAGCTCCTTTGGTTTAAAGTGCTTTAATGCCTCTTGAATCCCAGGTGTGGAAGGAAAGAAGAATAACAAAATCCATCAGCAAATCCATCAGACACTTCGGGTCTTTGGCTCTTAGAAGGAAAGGTCACTCTGCTGCCTTTTCCAAAATGCTAACAGTAATCTCTCTTAGGCAGCAGCAGTAGCTCTATTATCAGCTGAGCAAACCCCATTGTCAGTGATTGACAAGGTTTCCACCTCCAGATTTCTTCCGTAACCATGCTTAACAACTTGGGGCTTGCAGGCTCCTGCTCACCAAGAGAATTCAACAGGGCTTAGGGAGGTAGAAACCCAGGGTGGGCTTCACGTGGCATGCATTCCTTATCACTGCACTCCGCTGCGGAATGTTCTGCTTAGCAAGGCAAGCCATTAAAGTAGGGGCGACTTTCGAAACAGGACTATACTCTGCTTAGCTCCAATATTTTTCAGTCCCTGTTTGTGGCAACCTGCACAAAGTCCAGTGTGAGTACAGAGGAATATTTTCACCTGAAAGTGAATATAAGGAAATAGATGAAAAATCTGTTTTAACAGAAATAAAGAAACTCAGCACCATCCTGTCAGTGGGTAATGGGATTGTTCAGAGGACTTCACCTCCAAAGCATGAGCTCATATTGTGTAGATCCTGTACCAGTCACTTAGGCTCCAAAGGTGTGCGGCTTGGAAGGGCTCATGCTTTGTTTAATGTTTTCTTGTCACTGTCTTGAAATTGTTAACTGTTTTGTCTTTGAACTTGTGTTTTATAAGTGAGGCCCAATGGGACAATGGAGTGTGTAGATGAGCAGAGGAGATGCTTGCAATATGTGTATCTGCCATTTCTTGCCACGTCATTCCCAGATATAGTGCACCTTGCCCCATGGGTACAGAATCCCAGGGCACTGCCAAAGCGTGCATACTTCAAGTGAGTCCAAGGTAGCTTGTAATATCTGAGTCTGAATATGTGGGTCCACAGATGGTTCCAAGATGTCATGCTTGCCATTTGAATCAGAACTTGCTTCAAATGCAGAAAGAAGGTAACGGCATTATAAAGAATAACCATGGAAACTTATCATAGTCTTCTTTACCTATGTTACCTACTTGTATTAGTCAACTACTTATGCTGAAAATAATGACAGAAGGGGAAAACTGAAAGGCAAGGCACCTAACTCAGTTATTACTTTTCCTGTAAGTTGTTCATAATTCATCTGTAAGCTGAAGATAGCGTTGATAGAATCAGTGTATATAAAAATGTGAAATGAAAACAGTTGAGTTAGTTTTGTTCATAGTTTCTACTGTTCTGATAGAATGAAAGGCAAATGCGAGCATTACAAAATGTGAATTTTGTAGTTTCGGTGATTCTACATGTGAGTTAAACAATCTTATATTTGCATTTAAAATGCATGGCACAATATAAGGGTAAAATTCATGGCAATCGTCTTTAAATGATATTAAATAACAAAGTACCATGACAATAGAGAGAGGCCATTGAAGAAAAATCTTTATATGTGAATATCTTCTATGGAGGGAAGTTACAAATTTTAATTAATTTTGTTTCTCTTATTATTCAGCTTTCTTACGTGGGTTGAATAGTTGTACATTTTTTGTTGGTTTGAAGGAAGGCTGTGTTCTTTGACTGAAGGCATGAGGCATCCTTGAGACAATTATGAAACATATGCCATATGCCCTTTATTCATTTAAAAAACTTTATAACTTAGCTGAGAGAACAAATATATTCATGGCAGAATGATATTTGCTATCTCAAATAGACATGAAAATCCACAGGAGAAAGTGATATAATTGTGCCTGACAGGACAATCACAGGTGACAGACTTGACTTGTTCAAGCTCATTTGTTTCAGCAAAGTTGAAGACTGAAGCATTTTGCAGGTAGTTGTTGAATTGGTAAGAGGACATTCTAGGCCCAGGAATATTTTTTTTTCCTATAGCCAAATTCACTGTGATGCACTCTGGTTTTGAGCTGGAGAATTTGCTGTTAGCATTCATTTTTTTTTCTGTTAAATATAGAATTGTGAGTACATTAACATATTTTTAGTTTTTCCTACAAAGTAGAGTTAATTTTTGTCTTTTTGGCAATGTACATGTACATTCATTTTTATTTTGGGGTGTTTTTTCCCCTTAAAGAAAGATAAGATGTTAATTTTTAAATAAAATGGATTGATAACACTGTTTTACCCATCCTGGTTTTGGATATTTAAAAAGTTATTTCATATTTTGAGAAATAACTTGCCACCTTTTCTACTGTCACCAATGAGAGAAGATGTATAAGTTTTCCATGAGGATAGTGGGGGAAAATCACTCATGACTTCTGTAGGAGTTCACTGAGGACATGACCCTATGAGTAACACCAACAACACAATGAAGCCTTAAGGTTACAATCCAAGGTTCACTTAAAACCTGGGATGACTCAAAATTAGATGCTATAATAACAGTCCAGCATATTACCTGGGAGCAATATCCTGTAGGGATCAAAGAACACATCTGACATTTCTCTAAATCTGTCTCAGATATGTTCGTGGTACCTGCAAGGCTTTTTCAACCTTAGGGGATCTGATGTCATGAAGGTCACCATTGCTATTTTGACCAAACAGAAAAGATAGACCCTGGTCATGCAGAGCAACATAATTTCATATACTGTGACACCTTCTTCATTGCCTGCAATGGCAGCACTATGGGGGATTCAAGGAAAGAATTGTGAAAAGTGAAGTGGAGGAATTGGCCAGGGATGTGGTGTGGTAGAATGGAGCACAGTACTGAGGGTAGTTTTGCTACTGATGTTGTTTTTATCCCATATATAAAATTATTACCTAAAATTATCATATACCAAGAACACTTAACTTCTGGACTTGCATACTTTTTAGTTTAATAGGAATTTGAATAAGTAAGCTGCAATTTGGAGGGATTGCTCCATTTCTTTTGAAATAATTCCATTTTTACATGCTTTATCAGGGCATCTACTTGCAATAAAAAACAGATTTGAGACATACTTTAAAGATAATGCCTATTCTTCACAGTCAATGGGCTCTTGATGACAAATAAATTCTGCAAAAAAAATAAGTAAGCACTACATTTAAAACCTTTTTGCTATAATTAATCCATTGCGATATATGAGGAACATCTCAAGGCTTTGCAAAGAAACAGCTACTAACTGATTGATATCAGAAATAATCATTGATACAACTAAGCAATGAAAAGAATGAATTGGAGCATCATAAGTAAGAATAATTGATAATCATTATAAACATATGTGGAAGTAGATAATGATTGTTGTTGTTAGGTGCTGTTGAGTAGGTGTTTGACTCATAGTGACCCTATATACAACAGGAGAAACACTATTTTAGTGCTTCTCTGCTATTCATAGGGTTTTCAATGGCTGATTGTGTTTTAGGAGAGGATTGGCGGGTCCTTCTCCTAAGCCTACAGTATCTGGTGTTCCCAGACAGTCTCCCATCCAAGTACTACCCAGGCCCGACCCAGCTTAGCTTCTGAGATCTGACAGAATGGGACACCACAGTGGAATGGCTGTGAGCAGATGACAATTAGGAATATTAAACAAAACAAGTATGAAGAGATGTGTCATGGTTGTTGTAGGTGCCCTTGAGTCATATTTGGCTCATAGTGACCCTCATAGGGCTTTCAATGGCTGATCGCTTTGGGATTGCTGCATGAAGCTACAAATAAACCCAAGTGAAATCCCAATGATTAAAAGGTAAGCAAGAAAGTAGGGAATACAAGAAGCCTAATAAAATCGGAAAAGGGGTGGGACATGGGGAGGATGAAAAATGTGAGTTTGAAGAGAGAAACCACAATACAAGAATTGCAAGGCAGGAGCTCAGAGCACCATAACGATATGAGTATGTGGGGAGTCATGGAAGGAGTCACAGGAAGCAAAGTGGAGGAAGTCATCTGGAGTGCAGTGTGGCTGAAGGGCTACAGGACTGAGGGCAGTTTTAGGCTATCTTCCTCCCTCCTCCCTACTTTTTCCCTCACAGTCTCCTTTTCTATTGATTCATGTGGCCATAAACCCAGCCTTGCCTTCCTACCTGGCCATAGAGTAGGAATCAATGCTCACAAGAAAGGATGGCAAATGAAAGTCTGCCTGGAGCTGGGTGGCTAAAGGTTGTAGTTAAACCATGTTTACTTATAAGCCTTTCCATGTTGGAGGTCAAGGTATGTGCTTTGAGAGATTGTTTTCCTCTGGAGATAAATGTCTTGTAGACACTCTCCACCTTGCCACTCTCTAAAGAGGCTTTTATAAATGATGTTCTCTCACTTCTCTTTGTTTGGCTTTCAGCAGCAGGATGCTAAGAAAAGACCCGAGTCTGACTTGGAGGGCTCTGGGGAAGAGTTGCAAAAATAACACCTGCAGGTGTGGAAGGCTGTTCAATGACCCCTGGTGTTCAGAAGGCCATGAAGAAATTATGAGATTAGAGGATTGAGAGAGTGACAGCAGCTGCCTTTCAGCAGCTCTCTCCTGTTGCCTTGAGAATAATTCAACTCTAGCAGACTGATTTAAACCCTGGGAAAATAGTGCAGAGTGAAGAAAAGGCCAGAAATGGTCATTGTCTATCCTGGGGTGAGAAGAGACACTTGAGCTTTCCCCAGGATGTTGAGAAGCAGAATGCCTGAGCAAATCATGTTGGCAGAGTAGGAGAACACACTCCTCTGCTTTGCATTTTCCTAGGAGAAAAAAGAAAAGAATCTGTTTTAACATTGAGAAGATCTTAGGTAATTTATGGGGAGCATTAGTAAAGCCAGGAAAGCTTGCAAACCAAACTAAATACCTCAAAGTTTTAAGAGTGTGCAGAGAGTACAATGAAGATATAATAGATGAAGATTAATGGCTTCTTTAAAAAGGATTAAAGCAACTTTTAGTTTAAACTTGCATCTGGCTAACAGTCCTTTAAACAGCCTCTTTAACTTTCTGCTGAACTACCAGTGAAGACATGCAGGAAGACAAAAACTCATACTACTACTGAAACGGGAAATTTCAAACTATTTCCATGAGTATAAACTCTGAATTTTGAGTTGTTATGTTGTTGTGGTGGCTGTTGCAGTAGTGGATAGGTGGAGCTGTATCAAAAGTGCGTCTGGTGAATTTTCAAGAACCCAATTGTTGGAGAGTGATTCTTTCATAAAACAGTGGCTGGTTAATTCAGAAATGCCAAGTCCTAACCCACCAAAGCAGTGCAGAGGCCAACTGACTGATTTAGAGTTGCTTCTGTTTGAGGTAACTGGAGTTTCATTACTCTTTCTCACCTTCTATCAAGAGCTTTTCTCCCATATCAGTTTAGGGACCACACCTCTGAACACCAAAGACAAAGCAAGTGAAAACAAACCAATGAAAAACATACTAATTGTCACGAAGACCAGGATCCAGAATTGTGTCCTAGGAGAGGCAGCCCAGTGAATGGTAGAGTGTGATGAAGAGGAGTCTTGGTAGCATCTCACCTGTTTCTGATGTCAGTGATGGAGATGATCTCAGTCTACAAGAGGCACAAAGGCAATATAAAGACTATCACTGAATTATTTGGATTTAACATGGACCACTTCACATTTTACATTTGACATCTTCCTTTCATTGGAGAATAATATTTAGAATGTAATTTTTAGCCCCTATGTTTGCTCATTTCTACTGTGCCCTTTTAGTGAACAGAGCTAGTAAAAAAACCTTGGGGTGTGTGTGTGTGTGTGTGTGTGTGTGTGTGTGTGTGTGTGTGTATGACAAATTGTGAGATGGGCATCATAGGGTATGCCTGTAATCCCAGTGACTTGTGAGGCTGAGGCAGAAGGATTGAAAATTCCAGGTAAGAGGCAGCCTATGCAATTCGTTGTTGTTGTTATTAGGTGCCGTCGAGTTGGTATCCGACTCATAGCTACCCTCAGGGTTTTCAATAGCTGACTGTTTCAGGATTGCCTTGGGAGTGGATTGCCAGGTCATTTCCCCATTTTTGTGGTGCTGGAATTGAACTTGAGACCTCAGAGACTGCATCGCAGTGCTCTACCAACTGAGCTAAATCCCAGCCCCTAGGCAATTTAGTGAGACCCTATTTCAAAGTAGTAGCTGAGGAGTTCAGCTCAGTGGTAGAGCTCTTGACTAACATGTGCAAAGCCCTGGGGTTAAACCTATCCACTACTGCAACAACCACCACCACAACATAACAACTCAAAATTCAGAGTTTATACTGATAATTCTAATGCAACCCCATGGGGCCTCTCATTGCCTTTTCTCAGTGCATTGATATCTCTATTGTGAAATCCATAACTCTCAAGGACTTCAATATATTTATTCATCCATTGAGCACTATAATACATCCAAAATAATTTCAGATTTCCTACCCATGGCACTAAGAGAAATAAACCTACCGACAGTTGTTCACAATATGTTTGTGGTTGTAATTTTCTTTAGACTAAGAATATATAGTTAAATTGTAGTGTTTAAAAATGCATCAGTAGATTCTTTGTCCCCTTTCATTTTAAATATATGTATGTTTACTTGTTCCTTTTTGTACTCAGCTTTGGAATTCCTTCCATCTTTGTTGGCTTAAATTTATTAAAATATTAAATATGCTAATATTTAACATATTTACATTAAATGTATAAAATATTTATATGTGTTAAAATACATGCTTCCTCTCTTAACTCTTCCACCTACCCTTTTCCTCATAGATAATCAATTTTATTAGTTTCTGCTGCATATTTGTGGTATTTCTTTTTGAAAAAATAAGTAAACGTACACAATTTTATGTAAAAGGTAGCATATTACATATAATCTTTTGCACTTTTTGCATATAACAATATATGCTAGAAATTATTCCACATTCATTTGGCCATGTATGACTCCAAAATACAGTGAATATTAATAGTGGATTTGTAGCAGAAAAAAGCAAGCATATTCATAATAGTATTATAAATCATAATCTTCCTGCTTGAAATGAAGGGAAATATGAATATATAACTAGGGCCATGGGACATAGGCTCAGTTGGTAGAGCGCTACTCTGCACTCTCTGAGGTTCTAGGTTTGATCCCCAGCACTGCAAAGATGGGAGAAGGACCTAGCAGACCACTCCTGAAACAATCCGCAATCAGGCCTTGAAAACCCTATGGATCACAGAGAAGCACTGTCATAGTGCCAGGCATGACACCGTATTGGGGAATGTTTCCATCTGTTGTACATAGAGTCACTGTGAGTTGTACTCAACTTCATGACACTTAAAAATAACAGCTGCAACTAGGACCACAGTGTGTGTTAAAAGATAAAATTCATCAAGAATCATCCACATAAAAACTTTAGGTTGTAAAGGCTTATAAAATTTGAAGAAAAAGAAAGAATCTCATGGTTATCCAAACAGGTGACAAAGGGCCATTTTTATGAGAGCAGATCAAGATTGGTTCAATTTCCTTCAAAGACAGAAGGTGATGATTTTGGAAGGGAGAAATGTGGGACCAAAGAAATTATGCCAGCCAAGACATCTTTCATCTATGGGTAATGGAGAGATTTTCAAATGGGAAAAAACTTGAGAACTACAACACATAAGTTGCTTTAGAAACTATTAACTTGTAAAAATGAAGAAAACCAAGAGAATAATTAAGACAAAGGACACAGGAATGTGAGAGCTATTAAATGAAAAAACTGGTCATGATTACTGAAACTATTATCACAGAGAACTGAGTCTTAAGTTTGGAATTATTGTTGTTTAAATGCTATAAATGTTGAAAGAAATTTATATCACAAAATATAATGTTAATACAATTATAATGGATATGGGCTAAAATCTCATTGTAATAATTTTTTATCTTTAAAAAATGTTATTAACATGAACTTATTGCACAAAGTAAAGAATTTCATTATGATATTTTTATATATGTGGAAATACTAATTATATATACTAATTTACATGATGTATATTATACTTCAAACATATTCACCTCCTCTGTAAATTTTTCTTATCTTTCTTCCAACTCTCCCTCTCCCCTTCTATGTCCTTACAATTTCCTCTTGTAGTTTCAATTCCTCCTTCCACCCCAGCTTCCACAAGTGAGCGAAAATATGTAATATTTATATTTCTGAGTCTTAACAGTTATTAATAATTCTGTCCATTTTCTTGCAAATGACATAATTTCACTCTTCTTTATGGCCAATTAATACTCCATGTGTATATAGGATATACTTTCTTCATTCATCCATTGATAGTAACCTAGGCTGGTTACATAATTTGACTATTGTGAATAGTGCTACAATAAACATGGTATTTCTTGGGACTACAGGAGCTCTGCAGTAAGCTGACTTTCATTCTTTGGGGTATATACCCAGAAGTGGTATGGCTGGATCATATGGAAGTTCTATCTTCAGACCTTTGAGGAGCCTCCATATGGATTTCCAGAGGTTGGACTAATTTACATTCCTACCAACAGTGGATAAGAGTTCCTTTTCTCCCACACTCTCACATCACCAGCATTTGTTGTTTGATTTCTTGATGCTAGCCATTCTGATTGGGGTGTACTTTGGATTTGCATTTCCCTGAAAGCTAAGCATACTGAGCATTTTTCATGTATTTATTGGGTGTTTGTCCATCTTCATTTGAAAAGACTTTACTTTCATTGTCAATTTATTGATCACATTATATACTTTTAGTTTAATTTTCTGAGTTCTTTATCTATTCTAGGTATTAATTCTTTGTTCAGTGAATATTTGGCAAACATTTTTTTCCCATTCTGTAGGCTGCCTCTTAACTTTGTTCATTGTTTCTTTTGCTGTGCAGAAGCTATTTAATGAAGTCTGGTTTGTCTATTCTTGTTCCTATTTCCTGAGCTACTAGGGTCCAATTCAGAAAATTTTTGCCTATGATTACATCTTCAAGCTACATCTTACCCTATGACTTCCTCTAGTAGTTTCAAAGTTTCAAGTGTTACCTTAATCTCTGTGATCCATTTTTACTTGACTTTTTGTACAAAGTGACCCAGATCTAGGGTTTTCCCAACACCCCTTGTTAAAGAAGTTGTTTTGTTCCCATTGTTTGGTTTTGGTATCCTATTCCAGAATCAGATGAATGTAGCTACTTGGGCCTAATTATGAGTTTTCTATTATATATCACTGATATATATGTCTATTTTTGTGCCAGCAACATGCTATTTTTGTTACTGTGGATATGAAGTATAGTTTGAAATCAGGTCTTGTGATGCCTCTTGTTGTTGTTGTTGTTGTTGTTGTTAGGTGCCGTCAAGTCATCTCTGACTCATAGCGAACCTTATAGGGTTTTCAATGGCTGAGTGTTTCGGGATTGCCTTGGGAGTAGGTTGCCACATCCTTCTCCCATTTTTGTGGTGCTGGGAATCAAACTTGGGTCCTCAGAGACTGCAGAGCGGCCCTCTACCAACTGAGCTAAATCCCAGCCTTTGATGCTTCTTACATTACTCTTATTTCTCAGTATTACTTTGGCTACTTGGGCTCTTTTGTGTTTCCAAATGAATTTTGGATTATTTTTCTATTTCTGTGAAGAATGTCATTGTGGTCTTGATGGGAATTGCATTGAGTTTGTATATTGCATTTGGTAATATTGCCATTCTAATGACATTTATTCTGTGATCCACAAACATGGGAAGACTCCATTTTCTAGTGTCTTCTGTAATTTCTTTCTTCAAGTGCTTTGTAGTTTTCATTTTAGAGTTCTTTAACCTATGTGGTTAAGTTTATGCTTGTTTTGAGTGGGGAAATTGTTGGGGATAGGATGTTTTTTCTGATGTCTTTTTCAGAGCATTCATTGTTAATGTACAGAAAAGGTACATATTTTTGTATGCTTATTTTGTGTCCTGCTACTGTGCTGATTGTCTTTATCAGATCTAAGAGTCTTCAGCAAGACAATTTTGGATCTTTTCAGTGTAGGATCATATCATCTGCAAACAAGGGTAATTTGACATCTTCCTTTCTTGTTCATATATTTTTATTTCTTTCTCTTGCTTTATTGCTGTGGCTAAGAATTCAAACATTACATTAAATAAGAGCAATGATAGTAGAAAACATTCTCTTATCCCTGATGTTAGAGGAAATGCTCTCTGTTTTTTTCCCCATGACTACAGGTCTATTATAAATACCTTTAATTATGTTGAGGTATGATCTTTATGTTCCTAGTCTGTTCATTGTTTTTATCATGAAGGGATGCTGGATCTTGTCAAAGAATTTTTCTGCATCTATTGAGATAACTAGGGGCTGGGATTTAGCTCAGTTGGTAGAGCATTGCGCTGCAGTCTCTGAGGTCCCTAGTTCAATTCCCAGCACTGCAAAAATGGGAGAAGGGCCTGGCAATCCACTCCCAAGGCAATCCCAAAACAGTCAGCCATTGAAAACTCTATGAGGGTCACTATGAATCCGATACCGACTCAGCAGCACCTAACAATAACAACAACAACATTGGTATAACTATGTAGTTTTTCTCCTTGATTATTTAATATGCTAAATTATGTTTAATGATTGGAGTATGTTATACTATCCTTGCATTCCTGAACTGAGCTCAACTTCATCATGATGTATGTCTTTTTAAATGTGTTATTGAATTCAATTTGCAAATATTTTATTGAGAATTTTTTCATTAATATTCACCAAGGAAATTGGCCTATAGTTTTCTCTGTGTGTGTGTGTGTGTGTGTGTCTGTGTCTGTGTCTGTGCCTGTGTGTTTGTATTTGCATTTGGTTTTGATATTAGGATAAACTAGCTTCACTGAAAAATTTGAAAGTGTTTATTGCATTTCTATTTTGTGGAATAGTATAAGGAGTACTGGTGTTAGTTCTTCTTTAAAGATCTGGTAATATTCAGCAGTGAGTTCATCTGGTCCTGAGATTTCTGTGTTGGGAGATTTTGTATTACAGTTACAATGTCATTGCTGGTTATTGGTCTGTTTAGGTTTTGTGTGTCTTCTTGGTTCAATTTAGGTAGGTCATATATGTCTAGAAATTTATCCATTTTTAGTAGATTTTTCAACTTACTAGAGTATAGTTTTTCAAGATAATTCCCAATAATCCTCTGGAATTCAATGGAATGCATTGTAACATCACCTTTTTATATTTAACTTTAATAATTTGTTTATTCCCTTTCTTTAGTTTGATTAATGGTTTGTCAATCTTGCTTATACTTCTGAAGAAAACATTATTGGTTTCATTGATCCTTTGTATTGTTCTTTTTATCTCCTTTTCATTAATTTCAGCCCTCATCTTCATTATTTCTTTCCTTCTATTAATTTTGGGATTGGATTGTTCTTTCTGAGTTTTTAATGTAGGCATTTTCAGCTACACATTTCCCTCTTAAAACCACATTCACTATATTCCACAGGTTCTGGCATGTTGTGTTCATTTTCATTTAATTCTAGGAATTTTAAATTTCCCCCTTGAATTCTTTGATGACCCATTAATTATTAAATAATATATCATTCTATCTCAATGTATTTGTATATTTTCTGTAGTTTCTCTTGCTGTTGACTTCTAGTTTTATTCCATTGTGGTCAGATAGAAAATAGGAAGTTATATCAATGTTCCATGGGCTGCTGAGATGAATGTGTATTCTGTAGCTCTTGGGTGGAATATTCTATAGATGTCTATTAAATCCATTTGATGGATAGCAAGGGTCTCCAACTCCCAGAGCAGGGACTAAGACTGGATCATAGCCTGTTAGGAACTGGGCAATACAGCAGGAGGTAAGTGGTGGGTAATTGAGTGAAGTTTCTTCTGTGTCACACAAAATGCACCTGAATCATCCCAAAATCACTCCTCCTAGGTCCAGAGAAAAATTGTCTTCCACATAACCAGTCCTTGATCCCCAAAAGGTTGGGGACTACTGATCATTTAACTTTGATATTCCTTTGTTGAAGCTCTGTCTTGATGCTCTATCTATTGGTAAGTGTATGGTATTAAAATCACCCACTCATTGTGTTGCAGTCAACCTGTGTCTTTATGTCTAGTAGTGTTTGTTTTATGAAACTGGATACATTTAAATTTGATGCTTAAATGCTTACAATAGTTTATCTTCTTGATGGAATGTTCCCTTCATCAATATGAAACACCTTTCTTTGTCTTTTCTAATTTTGATTTGACACCTATAAAGTCATATTTCAGTATACCTATTTCTGCTTGCTTTCAAGTTCTGTTTGCTTGGAATATCTTTTTCCATACTTTTACATTAAGGTGTTTTTCTTTACCACTCAGGTGCATCTCTTAGAGACCAATAAATAGCTGGGTCCTATTTTTAAATAAAATCTGCTAGCCTATATCTTTTAATTGGAGATTTGAGACCATTAACATTCAGTTATTATTTAAAATGTATAGTAATTCCTTTTGTTTCATTTTTATTATGTTTGATGCCTGCCTAATGCTTATTTGTTTATCTATTCTTCTAGTGAGATTTATTCTTTCTGATGTCCTCATGGTTGTGTTTATCTTTCTCTTCAGTGTTTAGGATTCCTTTAAGTATCTTCTGCAGTCCTGGCTTAGTGGTTATGAATCTTTTTATTTTGTGTTTATCATGGAATTTTAAAAAATTTCTCCTTCAGTTATGAAGGATAGCTTTGCTGGATACAGTAATCTAGATTGACAGTTATTTACTTTCAGTGCCTGGCATACATTATACCACCATTTCTTGGCTTTTAGAGTTTTTGTTGAGAAACCTGATGTTAGTCTTTATATATGACTTGGTGCTTTTTTTCTTGCAGTTTTCAGTATTCTTTCTTTGTTTTGGGGGTTTCAACTACAGCATGATATGGGGAGGTTATTTTCTGATCTTGTCTATTTGGGGTTATAAATGCCTCCTGAACTTGGATGATCATCTCTTTTCCAAGATTTGGGATGTTTTCTATTATGTTATTGAATATAATTTCTATGTCTTTACTCTGTACTACTATTACTACCATTTCCTTCCCTTCCTCCTCCTCTGCCTCTCCAACAACAACAACTTCTTCTTCTTCTTCTTCTTCTTCTTCTTCTTCTTCTCCTTCTCCTTCTCCTCCTCCTCCTCCTCCTTTGCCTATGATTTGCAAATTTGGTCTTTTAATCGTGTCCTGAGATCTTGTACATTCTGTCTGAACTTTTAAATTTTTGCACTATTATTGTCATCTACCTTGTCTCCAAGGCCTGGTATTCTGTTTTCCACTTGGCCCAGTCTACTGATGAGGCAGTCTACTGAGTTTTTTATTTGACTTATTGAGATTTTCATTTCCAAATTTTCAACTTGATTTTTCTTCAGTATTTCTCCTTATTTTGTTCAGCTCTTATGGATATTATTTTTGAATTGATTCCCTGTTTTCTTTGATTTTGTTGGACATTCTTATAATTATTCTTTTGAATTCTTTGGGATTTTTTCCCCATTTCACCCTTATTGGAAACTATGAATGCAGAATTGTTAAATTTGTTGGAGTCATGGTGTTCTGCATTTTCATATTTCTTGCCTTTCTGCCTTATGCGTCTATGGTCCAGAATTGGTTGGATGTATTATTTTTCTGTATTCTTTCGGGTGGAGTATTTACAATGCAGGTGGGACTAGGATATGGTTGGGTTAAGGTCAAAATTTCTCCACTGGCCTGGAAGTGTAGCTCAGTGTCTATACATGTAATTGCGGGCTCAAGTCACTGGGCCCAACCCAAGTACCACTCAAGAACAGAAAATTAACTGCAGAAGTAATCACAATTCATAGGCAAAGCTATGATGAAAATACAAAAATAGTCAATTAAAAATAATCACCACACCTCCGATAACTTTAGATGGATAAAGGAGCAAGGATAGTACTGCATGTTGTTGTTGTTAGGTGCCGTCGAGTCGGTATCCGACTCATAGCGACCCTCTGTACAACAGGGGAAACACTATTGTCAGTGCTTCTCTGCTGTTCATAGGGTTTTCAATGGCAGATTGATTTTTGGGAGGGGGTTGCCAGGTCCTTCTCCCAAGCCTACAGCTTCTGGTGTTCCCAGGCGGTCTCCCATCCAGGTA
>VMDO01016677.1:0-29764 GCA_007922755.1 Pedetes capensis
GGGATGACAGGTGTGTGCCACCACTCCAGTCTGAATTTCTTTTTCATGCTATAATTATCCTTTAGAATCTCTGGGATGAAATTCCTTTAAACCATGCCCTTCTGAAGCCATGAGAGTTTTAGCCTGGGGTGAATGTCTGTGTGTGAGTGGTGTGTCTGTAGGGATGTGTAGTCTACTTTTCATCTCTGAGATATTATTGTGATATTATATAAACATTTATCTAGCCAATGTCAGGAGCTGCATTTTGCCCATTAGAACACAGCAACTTGCATTTAAGGTAACCCCTGCAGGCTTCTGTCACTTGCCTAACCCCTACCCTTCCAACATATTAGGAGATTGCAGAAGTTCCTTTCAAGCTACTGGCACCATCTCCAATCATGGAGATGGGAGAGTTTTGACCTCTTTTCCCTACTCTCTCTTCATCATGATAAAAGTCAGTGTATAGCACAAAGAAGGAGTCTTGACCAAAGAAAACATAAGGAAGGGTAAAATTTCTGCTTCCCTGATCACAGCAAAAGTGGTAATTGTCTGGCCAAACTTCATCACTTTGCCAAAACAGGATGGCCTCAAATTTCTCCCAGGAGAATTGGCAGTGCTGGGATAGCATAACAAATGTTTTCCATGCACACTAAGAATCAACCCTTTTACTTATCTTCTCTTCGTCACTATGTGGGGAGATTTTCTATAATTGTACCATTTAAAATACAGAAATTTTGTCAATGCCCCTAAAGTTACATAGTACTCCTGTTCAGATGTATTCATGTCACCTCTGCTGCCTAAGTCTCCTTTTCCCATCACAAAGATCATAAAAATTAAGGTCAAGGACACTGTTGATAAAAAGTGTCTCTTGGACAATGTAAAGCACTGTAGGTGGTGTCCACATGGCCCAGTACTGTCTTCACAGCCCAGTTCTCATGTCTCAGGCATACCAATGTTATGATGATCACTAGTATCATCAGACGTGCATTTAATGTCTTTTGTCCTAAGTCTTTTACAGGATTTATTGGAAAATCTCCTTTTACTTAATTTCTCAAGGAGTTGTTTGATATTTGCTAAAGCTTTCACATTGTTATTAGGATCAGAATCATTAGGGTACATTCTTTGTTAGTTTTTCTCTTCAGTGCCTCCTTAATACCTAGTAGAGGGCCTGGCATGTGCTAGGTGATCAATGCATATATTTGTTTTTGTTGCTGTTTGGTTTTAGGTTATAAATTAAATCACCTTTTTGTAGGACTCTCACATTTATTTCTGGGATCAGTTACACTCTGAAAGACTACTACTTGTCCCTTTTACTTAAAATTACCCTCCTCTTCAGAAGTTGATCCTTTCTTTTCAATTCAAGCATTAGCAATGATTTTTTTTTCAAAACAGTAGGCATGTTAGCAGTCTGCTATGATTCTCCAGATATATCTGGATTTTAATTTGGAAGGAATGCAAATTTAAGTTTTAACCAGTGATGTATTGGTTTATATGTCTGTTTCCCTCACAAAATTCTAATCTCCTTGAAAATTGAAAATTTTTCTTATTCCTATACCCCTGGACCTTGGAACACATTAAGTCAGTAAATAAATCCTTTTTTAAAAAATATGTTTGTGTATATGTAGTCTCTTTCCTAAGTTAGGTTGTGTCCTTGAAGTTTTCTTTATTGGACACTGAACAAAGTGGGAGAAATCGGCTGTTATGTTTGAGAATCTTCCTAGACAATATTATCTTATATGCTACACAGGAAATGGAACATTCTAAATCTGAAGTCCATCTCTGTAAGAGTATATATCTCTGTGGGCTTCCATCTACTACAAAGTTAGTACATTGGATTGCAAGAATTGCGGGCAATGTGACTTTTTGGTGATGGCAATGACTGTTTTACAGACCTGAGCCTTATTAACCTTTATGGAAGGCCCTGAAATAGAAGGGTAGCTGAAGTCAACTTTCACATTCAAGGAAGTGAGAAAAGTGAAAGATTTCTTGTAATTATGTTCTTTGGCTTTTGTTAGGTTTCATTCTTTCTCTACTCCTTCATTTTTAGCTATCTTTTTCATCCTCCGAAGTAGCACTCTATAACTATAGAACATCTGATATATGTGGAGCTTGGCAATAAGTAGATGCTTCTTTAAAATCAAATAGCTTGTGATGAATGTGTGTTTGCTGTGGGGTGAGGCATATAGAGAGAAAGAAATCCATTGAATAAAAAAATGATTTCATTACCCACTGTAAAGCAGTCTTGATTAGAGAATTATGAAGCTAAAATACAGATACAGGAAGTTTAAGCCTCAATATATGGAATACATGAAAGTAAGCTTTAAAACATGGATTACCTCAGTGATGTCTCATTGGTCTCCTTGACTTCTGCTTCATCCCTGTCCATAATTCTCTGCTTGTTTTCAGAACACTTTCTCAAGTGCATATTTCTTTTGGTTTCTTCATTGATCAGTGAGCTTCTGAGTTAAGTCTTTAGTTTAAAAATCATCTTAGCTGGATATGGTGGTGCCTCCCTATAATTCTAGCACTCGGGAGAGTGAAGCAGGAGGATTGTGAGTTCCAGGTCAATCTGGGCTACATAGAGATATCTTGTCTCAGTAAAACCAAACCAGACCAAACCAAACCAAACCAAACCAAACCAAACCAAACAACAAAAACATCATCTCTTTTTTCTAGTTCTTGTCTTCAAGTTAGGATCCTTAACTCCTGTTTAGCTCTTTCATCGATGTTCTTCTGCCTGGAATGGCCTTCTTTCCCTTCCTAGCAACTCCTACTAATTGTTTAAAAATCTTTTAAGACTCCACTTTCTTATCCCCTCAAAATACATTTTGCTTATCTTCTCCAATAAAAGATTAGCTAGTTGCTCCTTTCCCATATTGCTGTAGAAAAATGTGTTTATCTTTTTACTGATTATCAAACACCTACATTAGTTTGAGCCATATAAAATGACTTATTTTTAGTATTTTTACTTATAAAACAGTAAATGACTATTTTATGTTTCAAAATAAGTATGATTAGTATTCACATTACTATTTCTTATATATTCTAAAAGAATGTTGTTGTTGTTGTTAGGTGCTGTTCAGTTGGTATCCGACTCATAGAGACCCTCTGTACAACAGGGGAAAAACTATTGTCAGTGCTTCTCTGCTGTTCATAGGGTTTTCAATGGCAGATTGACTTTTGGGAGGGGGTTTGCAGGTCCTTCTCCCAAGCCTACAGCTTCTGGTGTTCCCAGGCAGTCTCCCATCCACGTACTATCCAGGCTCAACCCTGCTTAGCTTCTGAGATCTGACAGGATTGGATGCCACAGGGTTACAGCTGCAGGTTCTAAAAGAATAGCCACCATTAACCAAGCTCCTGTGCATTTAACTTTATTGCTGTGACTAAAATACCTGATGCAAGCAACTTAAGGGAGGAAGGATTTATTTTGGCTCATAGTTTCATAGGGTTGAGTCCATGGTTGCATGGCCCCATGGGTTTAGGCAGATTATCATAGCGGAGGGAGCATATAGGGAGGAGCTTCTTCACCTATGGTGAACAAGAAGCATAGAGCAAGGTAAGGTGTAGGGACCAGGTATAACCTTCAAAGTCACTCTCCAGTGACCAACTTCCTCGTTTCCAGACCCTCCTGAAATAGCATTACCAGCTGGAGCTATTCAACACATGAGCTTCCAGGGGACATTTTATATTCAGACCATAACAATGGGTAAGGTGGGGTACAGCAGTCTTCAGTGTAATGTACAATTACAAAGGCTGGGAATTTCACGTTGGCATTTTGAAAAGATTTTTATCAAGTTGTATTTTTTGGTTTGATTTACTCTCAGTCACTTTCTTTAGTTAGCTTTTGTTTGTCTAAGGTGCCCCCTAAAATGACCCTATGTACAACAGAGCAGAAACACAGCGAACACTGTATCATGCATACAATTGTTTTTTTATCTGACAATACTTCTCTGCTATTCACAGGGTATTCAATGGCTAATTGTTTCACAAGTGGGCCACCAGGTCCTTCTTCTAGTGTGTCTTAGTCTGGAAGCTAAGCTGAAACCTGTCCGCCATGGGTGACCTTGCTGATATCTGAATACCAATGGCATAACTTTCAGAACCATGACAACATGCAAGCCCCCACAGCACAACAAGCTATACATGGGGGAATGCTATTTCAATCATTTATAGGTATAATTTCCTTGGGGCTTGAGAGAGAGAAAGGGGAAGTCTAGGGGTAGAAAAGTACTAAATACTGAGTCACAGTGGGCAAAAGTGTCTCCAAGGTTATCTCCTCCCCTCCCACCCAAAGGAGGCTTTGGCAAAGGCACCTGTGGAAGAGATCTAGGAATGAAAGCACCTGGGATAGGAGCACACATATGCTTAAGAGCACAACCAACTATGGAGGTCTGATTCCTTGATTGCAAACCCATCAGAGTTTTCGTGCACTGGCAGTGCACCAGATCTGTTGTATGTGTGCTTGTGTGTGGAGCAGCCTTCTCCTGAGATGTCTGAGAGGAAGACTTTGTCAGGCCTGAGGAATCACATATGGGTTTACATCAAGAGCTGGACTCCTGAACTCTTTATTAGGCTCATTCCAGTCACTCATTTTGAGTAACATCCTTAGGTTGGTTTCAGGAGAATTCTTTTTTGTATTTGGCTCATAGACGTCCCACCTTTTTCTCCAATAAACTCTGGGAATGTGGTCAGTTCCCTACACAGTCTTTTGTTCTTGTGCTGCCAGTAGTGTAAGTAGCCAGCAATAATCTTTCATGCCTAAACTGCTTCGGTCATGGGGCCTCCATGGTTGCCCCTGCAAGGTCTAGTGTGTCCCCATGAGGCCTTTCCTCCTGCCCTTGAGGTAGGAAGGACACTTGCAATTCTCTTACTGTCTCCTACAGGAAGGAATTTTATGGTATGGTATTGACTTTTTTTCCCAAAGACATTTTACTCCAATCTCCTTCAGCTCCAATAATTCTATATCTCTAAGATAGGGATAGATCTCAGTATTATCAAAAGCATTTCTTATGTGCAAATCCTGCGCAGTTGGTCTCACATATACTTTTCAGATTTGAGAATATTTAGATTTTGTTCACCCTTTTAAGAAGCTTGCTAAAATAAGAGACAAACTCTAAGCATGTAATTATACTTAAGAACTGCATGGAAAGGACAGATGTCATTATTCTACTCGGATTATATATCTGAGAAAAATAAGGCCCAAAGAAGTGAAGTAATGTTTAATCGATATGCATTTTATCAAAGCACTGTAAACTTAATTATTATTTTCTAACTGCAGCGGCCATCCTCATAATAGTTTCACAAACAGTATAACTTGGGGGAGAATAAGTAATGACTTTAACCTAATTTGCTGTTAGGCTTAATTGAAACATTGTGAGTTAAATTGCTAGCAGGGGGCTTAACTTATTGTGAGTTCTGGGAAAGTATAAGCATCATCCTTCCCTTATCACTTTTTGTCATGCTCCCTCCCTAAATGCACATTTTAAATATAGTTTTAAAGTCAACTATAAATTTAATTATTTTTACCTGAAGTTAGTGTTAATTTTGACCCCTCCTGTCCTAATGAAGAGCCTAGGAAAGGAAGAAGATACCTGAGGTGGAAGGGTGAGGTGGTTGTAACCAAATGTGAAGAGGGGAGGAAATGTCATATAATAAATATCATGGAGATGAGAAATAAAAAGAAAGATGACTGTTGAGAATGGAGATATCAATGGCACTGAAGAAAAAGCTCTTACTGTAGCACTGGGATCTTTGAGTTGGTAGAGAGGTCATTGGTCTCAGGCAACTAGTAATTAATCTGTGAGCACCGCTTATTTGGTAAATAAATGATCTGAGTCATGTCAAATTCACCAGTTAAATCTCTGGACACACAGGTGTAAATCAAAAAAATGGAAAACATTATATAAGATAGCTGGAGGATGACAGTGCCTGGGAGGCATCAAATGCATAATTTATTGAGCAGATGACTTATATGCATTACAAACAAATACAATATTTCAGTAAGAGCAAATTGGATTTCTTGATTATTAAGGGCACACACACACACACACACACACACACACACACACACACATCTTCTGATTGGAAGGAGAAGATTATTTTTGGTTCTGCAATTCTCACTGCCAACCTGTGGGGAAAGGATTGTAAGAATTACTGCCCACTGGGAAATTTTAGGTTTGTAAAATATCTAGTGATCATCTCAGAAGAAAGATGCAATTCCAATGTGAAATTAATTCTGAGCTGGTATCACTCCTGGTCCTCCGTTCTCCCTCAGATGTAATTAGGCACATCAGGAAGTGCTAGTTGTATTTTTCTGAAATACCAGGTTCTCCATCAAGTCTCTCTCAAATACCTGTTATTAGTCACTATACCATTAAACTGTATCTGACTTGTTTGTCTTTTGACATCCTCCATAAAGTGGCTTGCTTGTTTTGATAAAGCTATATTTCTGGATATTCCTCCTTTTACTTCTGTTTCATTTAGAGATGCCATTTTATCAGGGGAGCTGAGACTAGTGGACTCCAAGTCTTGATTCAAGGATCAGTTATTGGTCTATATTGTTGCTAGGCATGCTTTTCCAAATAGAAGCAAAAATGGGAAGAAGGAAATTTGTACTTCATTGTAAAGGCTCGAGATGGACACTGGGAAGTACTGCGGGGAACCTGACTCCCAACTGATTTCAAGTTACAATATCCCCCATAGCTCAGATGTGAAACTGTACAAGCAAAAGCTCTGGCTTAACAGTCCAGGCTCTAAAGTTTTGAAGTGGATATGGGACAGCAGACAGCATTTGGATGTGGACAGCAGACAACATTTGCAAGCTTTGTGGGTTGTACTTTCATGTCAGGAAATCTGTTCTTATATGAAGGAAGTTAATGTGGGTTATAAAGCAGCAGCACTCTACTCTTACTATAATTTAAGATAGTGCTTTAGTATTCAAAGGAATGTAGGACTTTAGAAAGCACAATGCATAATGCTCAGTTGTACAACTTTTGCTAGCACTGGAAGGAGTGCCAGATAACTTACTCTGGATACAATCTGAGTGCTCAGAGTCATCCCAGCCAATACTCAGAAGGCTGGTCTTATTTGTTAGTGCTGAAAATCCATTCAAACCCCAAGAAAGTTTTACTGTTGAGATGGGGACCAGGCCTGCTCTAACAACTGTGGGGCCTGAGGCAAGAGTACAAATAGGGAGACTCAATATTATGTGTCTATGTATTTAATTTATACCAACTTAAATATATATCAAACAATATTACCTCATTATCATTCTTCTGTCTTGATAAATATTCCTTTATAATGTTCAAAATGGTATTAAATGTGTAAAAACTTCATTTTTATGGTAAAAGCCATCAAAATATAAAAACAACCTCAATCTTTCATCTTATGTGTTTGGACAATGAATAAAATGACAATTTCTACAGGTAAGGCCTATCTGACTTATAATATATTTGTACTGAACTTATAAAATTATCTTTACCTTCATCTCCACAATTAGTCATTATGTTATTACAATTATAATTTCCACATCATTTTGAATACTATTGATAAGAATGCCAAATTGCATAATATTTCTTGATTCATTAAAATTCCAATTTGGAAAAATCATTCTGTAAAATAAAAAACAACTGGATTTTCTGATAAAAATTTAAAACAATATTTAGATTTTAAAATGAGCTAGAAATTCATTGAAATGGTTTTGTATATGAGAAAATATTATCATAGAAAAATACATAAAGTATTTATTTCCATTATATACATTGGCATCATTTACCATAATTTTTCTCCTTTAAAGGCCACATCCAAATCCATACAGTCTTTACTTCATTTCAGTGTTTGTTGTTGTTAGGAGCCATCAAGTTGTGTCCGACTCATGGTGACCCTACTTATAACAGAGCAAAACACTGCCAAACACTGTGCTGTAACATGATCATTTTTATGTTTGAGTGCATTATTGCGGCCACTATGTTTCTTCTCAGAGTCTTTTAACATGAAATTTGGTCTTTACTTGTTTTCCTATCTTTTTAATAACCTTTTTCTTTCGTCATGAATGATGTCTTTGATGTCATGCCACAACTCATCTGGTCTTTGATCACTAGTGTTTAATGCATCAAATCTGTTCTTGAGCTGGTCTCTGAACTCAGGTGGGATATACTCAAGGTCACACGTTGGCTCTTGTACACCTGTTCTAATTTTCTTCAGTTGCAGTTTGAATCTGCATATAATCAGTTGATGGTCTGATCCACAATCAGCACTTGGACTTGCCCTGATATTTGATATTGAGCTTTTCCCTCATCTCTTTCCACAAACACAATCGATTTGGTTCCCCTTAGTTCTATCTGGTAAATTTCATGTGTATAGTCACCATTTATTTGGGCAAAAAAATATATGTGCAATGAAAAGGTCATTGGTGTGACAAAATTCTATTATGTGATCTCCAGCATCATTTCTGTCACCAAGGCCACATTTTTGGACTACAGAGCCTTCTTCTTTGTTTCCAATTTTTGCATTCCAGTCACCAGTAATTATCAATCAGTACACCCTGATTGCATGTTTGATCTATTGAGTGCCATTGAGTTGGTGTCCGACTTGCAGTGACCCTACATACAACAGGCAAAACAGTATTGTCAGTGCTTCTCTGCTATTCATAAGGTTTTCAATGGCTGATTGATTTTTGGGACTGGGTTGCCAGGTCCTTCTCCCAAGCCTACAGCATCCCCAGGCAATCTCCCATCCAAGCACTAAGCACCAAGCACTAAACTAAACAGGCAAGACCCTGTTTAGCTTCTAAGATCTGAGGGGATCAGAGTAAGGCTGCAGGCTTAATCCTTCTAGGTAGTAATAATCCCCTCACCATGAAGTGTCAGTGGAGTCCAATGGGGGGCTTTGATTTCCTTCCCTCTCTGGCAGGAAGGAAGTGCCCTTGCCCTGTAGGCAAGGATGAGTTTCTGGAAGACTGAGTAGAGAATTAGGGCTTTCCCTACTGCTCAGCCTCCTTAAGACCACCTATGCCACGCTGTTAGTACTGACTCTCTGCAGCTAGGGAGATGAAAATGCAGACATAGTGAAAAGTGGGAACTGCTATACTGGCCCAGGAATATTGAGGAACTTTCTCCTCAGGTGATAACAGTGGCTGAATTAAGAACTGGAACTTTACCCTCATTTGGCAGTTGTTGTTGTTGTAAGGTGCCATTGAGTCGTGTCGGACTCATAGCAACCCTCATAAGGTTTTCAATGGCAGATTGTTTCGGGATTGCCTTGGGAGTGGGTTGCCATGTCCTTCTCCCATGCCACATTCTTCTTCGGTTATTTGGCAGTAGTGAGTAGGAACTCCCTTTTCCCTGCCATGATAGTGTCAGAAGAAGCTCTTAAACATATTTAAGTAAGATAGTATCATGACATAATTCCCAAATATCCATGGTCCCCTTGGAAATTACTCATTATAGTAAGAACTAGGGATATTTTGAACTGCATAGAAAAAGAAAATAATATATTTCATGACTGAGATAACAGAGATGTAGGCAGAATCCAAAATTTAAAATGAACAAAGAAAACAAAAACACAAAAAACAAACTTTTAATGAGTAGTTAGGAGCATGCTTTAGAAAAATGACAAAATACTAAGTCCCAGTAAAGTAATAGAAAGTAAAAAGGTCAACCAAGTGTAAGTTTTAGAAGTGAAAATAAAATGATTGAAATAAAAATTTAATTATTAGTAGCAACAGAAGCATATACAAAATTAACCCAGTGAAAGAAGAAGAGAAATTAGCCAAATGAGCAACATAGTGAAGAGAAAATAAAAAGAGGATGAAAAAGAGAAAAGAACAGAACCTCAAGCCTTGTAGGACTGTACAAAAGATCTAATATTTGTGTTATGATGAAAGAGAATGACCTTTTTAAAAAGTACTCAAGGAAATAATGACAGAATATGCACCAAATTTGACACTCATAAATAACAGATTCAAAAAGGTGAATGAACACCAAACAGGAAAAACCCAAAGAAATTCACAGGAAGACACATTTTAGTCAGGTACCTGAAAACTGAAAGTAATGAAAAATCTTGCAATCAGTGAAAGAAAAACAACCCATTACCCAGAGGAAAATCAATTAAAATGACAATTCACCAGAAACTATGAGGATAGTAGGATGTGGCAAAACATTTTTTAAGTACTGAAAGAAAAAAGAAACATGTAACCCAGAGTCCTATACCCAACAATACTATCTTGCAAGAAGAAAGGGAAATCAAGACATCTTGAGAGGAAAATTAAAGGAATTGGTCATCTGCAGACTTACTCTGAAAGAATAGTGAAAAGTAGCTGCTACTGACTGAAGCAACAAAAAAGCAATCTTATATCAAGGCATACAGAACCCTGTGAACAAAAATTTGAATAAATACAATATACTTTTCTTTCTTTTTCTTTCTTTCTTTCTTTCTTTCTTTCTTTCTTTCTTTCTTTCTCCTTCTTTCTTTCTTTCTTTCTTTCTTTCTTTCTTTCTTTCTTTCTGTTTCTTTCTTTTTCTTTCTCTCTCTTTCTCTCTTTCTCTCTTTCTTTCTTTCTTTTTTGCAGTACTGGGAGTTGAACCCATGGCCTTGTGCATGCTAGGGAAGTTCTCTACCTGAGCGCCACTCCCAGACCCTTTTTTATTTATTTTTTTTGTTTTTTATTTTGAGACAGGGTCTTACGGAGTTGTGGAGGTTGTCTCTGGCCTCAAACTCATAATCCTGCTGCTTCGGTCTCCTGAGTTTCTGGGATTACAGGTGTGCACCACAGGGCCTGGCCAGACATTTCCTCTTTGTTTGATCTATATAGTTTATATTTTATGATTGAAGGAAGATATAATACTACTTGATGTGTCTCTAAATATCTTTACTTAGAGGAAATATTTAATATTAGGGGAATGTAAATGTAATAATAAGAGAATACAAAGAGATGGAAAGGGAGGTGACCCTACATATGACAGGTGAAACAGTATTGTCAATGCTTCTCTGCTATTCATAAGGTTTTCAATGGCTGATTCAATGGTGAAATTTCTATACTTAAATAGTTAAAATGATGACACAAATAGTCTTGGGAAAGTTATGTATACATAATATAATACCTAAGCAGCCACTATAAAAGCCTACAAAACAAGATATGTATAAATCAAAATAAAATCTAAAATATGTTCAAGGAACTCATATAAAGGGGCAAAAAGTAAAAATGATAAATAAGAAAAAAGAGAGTGAACAGAGAACACCAAAATAAAATGTCAGATGTGAGTTCTAATATACATTGACTATGTTAAGGCAAATGGTTTAAATGTAGCCATTAAAACAGAGACTGAAAGACAGGATTTTAAAAACGGCCCATCTATATATTTTGAAGCTGAATTCCATTCCATTGTGTGGATGTGTATACCATGACTTCTTTATCTGTTCATCCATTAACAGACACTTAGTTTCCCTGTCTTAATTATTGCGAATAATGCTGCAATGAACATGAGAGTAGATATCTCTACAAATTGCTGATTTCATTTCTTTGAATAAAAAGCCAGAAGAGGGCCTGGTGGGTGACAAGTTAGCTCCATTTGTAACTTTTTAAAGAACTTCACTGTTTTTCATTATGTTTACATTTCTACTATCAGTGTGTAAGAAGTTCCTTTTCTCCACACTATTGCCAACATTTGTTTTCTGTTTGTTTAAGACAGTCCCCTATGTAGTACAGGCTGGCTTTGAACTTACAATCATCCTGCCCAACTTCCTGAATGTTGAGACTACAGATGCCTACCACAATGTGAGGCTAATCACTATCTTCTGATGTTAGAGAGCCTAGCAGGTATGAAGTGATATCTCATTGTGGTTTTAATTGGCATTTCCCTATGATTAGTGATAATGAGTGTATTTTATATACATATTGCCATTTATATGTCTTCTTTTGAAAAATGTCTATTCAGATCCTTTGCTCATTTTTAGAATCAGATTATTTGTTTTTACTAATTTTGAGATGTGTGAGCTCCTTTTATGCTTGTTTGTTAACTCTTTGTGAGATATATTGTTCACAATTTTTTTTTCACAATTTGTAGACTGCCTTTTTGTTGGTGGTTGTTTCCTGTACTACACATTAACCTTTTAGTTTGGTGTTTATTTCTGCTTTTATTGACTAAACTTTTGGGGTCATATACAGAAAATTTTTGCCCAGAACAATGTTATGTTTTCTTCCAGTGCTTTTATAGTTGCAGGTCTTATATTTGAGCTTCTTATCCATTTTGAGTTGAGTTTTTTTCCTGGTGTAATTTAATTATTCTGTGTGTGGATATCCAATTTACTAACACTGTTGAAGAGATTATCCCACATAACTGCCAACATGTCATGCTGTGGGGGCTTACATGTTGCTGTGATACTGAAAACTATACCACTGGTATTTCGGATGCCATCATGGACACCATGGTGGACAGGTTTCAGCTGAGCTTTCAGACTAAGATAGACTAGGGAGAAGAACCCAACAGCCCACTCCTGAAATAATTAGCCATTGAAAACCCTATGAATAGCAGAAAAGCACTGTCAACTATAGTTCCAGAAAATGAACCCCCTAGGATGGAAGGAACTTAATAAATGACCTGCAAAGAGTTGCCCTCTCAAAGTAGAGTCAACCTTACTGACTAGAATGGAGTAAAACCCCTGGAACTTCCTTCTCCTGAGGTGACATGACTCAAAATGAGGTGAAACACAGTGGCTGCAGCAAAGGCTCAAACATAAGAAGATCACTTATATGGCATAGTGTGGAGTAGTGTTTCATTCTGTTGTACATACCGACCTGACTCTCGAGGGCACCTGACAACAACATTGAGGAGATTATGCTTTTTCCATTGTGTCTTCTTACTGCCTTTATTGAGAACTTTTTTGATAAAACATGGTGGGGATTAAGTCCAGCCTCTATTATGTGTTCCACTGGTTTAAATTCTATTTTTATGCCAGTATCAAATTGTTTTGATTGTTAGAGTTTTATAGTATATTTCAAAGTCATGAAGTATGATGCTTCCAATTAAGCTTGTTTTTCTTTTTCAAGATTACTTTGACTCATTGGGGATTTTTTTTATTATTTCATGTGAATTTTAGAGTTCTTATTTTATTTTTATGTTATTTTTAAACTTTTATGTCTGTGAAAAATGCCATTGGAATTTTGATAGTAATTATATTGAATCTATATGTTTCTCAGGATTTGAAGTTTTCCTTTAATGTGTTGTTTTCTTTCCTTGTATCAAAGGCCTCAATTTAGCTAGTCCTCAAAAGTCTGTGAGTAATTTAAAAGCCTTTCTTTCATCCTCCACATCATATTCTACTCTTAGGAATAAACTGGTGATTTCATTCTCAGTATGCATGAGTAAAAACTTTATGTTTCTCCTGTCAGAAGACTTTACATTTGCAAAGGCATATCCCTAGGCCTGAGGAATGGATATATAATGGTGGAATTTTTGGCATCAGTGTGTTTGTGGGAAAAGCTTTACTTAAGGAAAAGAGTTGTTCTTAATCTGCTGCAATTCCTGTGTGGTTTCTCCAATCATCTCTGAGACATGCATTAATCATATTTTTCTATTGCACAGATTCATCAGTCAACACATAACCCCACCCATTAATGACAATAAGGTATTGATTTGTTCTTAAAAATTGATATGGTACTTCACCGGGCAGAGGTGGGAGGATGGCAAGTTCCAGACCAGAGGCAGTCTGCCTAATTTAATGAGACCCTGTCTCAAAAAGTAAAAAATAAATAAATAAACAAACAAATAAATAAATAAATAAATAGACGGACTGGGGGTACAGCTTAGTGGTCCAGCACTTGCAAAGGAAGCAAGTATGAGGCCCTGGGTTCAACCTCCAGTACTGCAAAAATATGTGTGTGTGTGTGTGTGTGTGTGTGTGTGTGTGTGTGTGTGTGTGTGTATTCGGGAGAAGGACCTGGCCACCCCCTCCCAAAAATCAATCTGCCATTGAAAACCCTATGAAGAGCAGAGAAGCACTGACAATAGTGTTTCCCCTGTTGTACAGAGGGTCGCTATGAGTCAGATACCGACTCGATGCCACCTAACAACAACAAATATATGTATGGTACTTGAGACTGTAAGAGTTTCTTCTCAGGCATCTTTGACAGTGGGAAAGAGAGAGAGAGGGATTTGTGAGTAGTGGATATAGAGGGAATAATCTGATCATGGTCACTACCTACTCTGTGAAACTCTGAAGCCCTCCATGAAGAGGATCTGTATCCACTTAATGGTACTGAGTCCCTAGTAAAGCTTTTCCTCAGAGATTTCTCACAGATCATTGATCCTAGTCTGCTTCATTCTCTAGAAGCAAGGGAAAAATAAACAGAGTACCTCCTTTCTCTTCTCATGCCATACCTTTGTGAGAAAAATAGCACAAATGCTGCTATTTCTCTGACTGTAGGAGTCTGGCATGATTACCATTCTCATTAAAGGCCTTTGTCACATACTGGTGCTCAGTGCTGAACAAGCTAAGTACATGCAGTTCCTTTATCCTGGGAGTTTGAGATGATGAATGCGAAAGTTTTTGAAAGATGTTGACAAGGTAATTATTTATCTACTTGTTCTAATGTAACTGTCTGTTTTAAGAAAATGAAATGGAAAAACTGGGGTTTCTAAAATAAATTTCAGTGCATGGAAAAAATAGTATAAGTAGCAGGGAAATTTGAAAAGTAAGAAAAAAAGTAGAGGCTGAAGTTTTCCCTGAAGGCCTATTCCATTTTAAATAAAACATTTTTGTTTAATCTTCTAGCTCATGTTGTTGTAGGTTTGCCTAGTATTAGGTATTCATTGTAGGCTGTTACCATCGGTAATGGTCACTGAAATACAGTGTAGGAATCTCCCAAACCCCTAAACATGAAGCTAACACACTGACCTTAGCTTGGAGAATTTCAGACATGATTCATTCATACATTTCATTTGTTTTTATTCCCCCTTTAGCCTTTTAAAAAATGTAATGGGAAAGAATAATACTGCACTTAATTTTCTGAAAGCTCTGAAAACATAGTAAAGTAATGATTCAAAGCTGTGAAAATCAAATTTCATTTTTAAACTTAGGATTTTAATAAGAGAGGGCCATGTTGATACTAATTTGAGGAAATCATATATATATATATACATATATATATATACACACATATTTTACACAAGTGAATTGGTTTCATGTAGTTTCTTATAGGGCAAATTTCAATATTTTTAAAAATATAGTATACAAGGAAAAGTGAACACAAGTCTACAACTA
Source organism: Pedetes capensis (assembly GCA_007922755.1). NCBI lineage: Eukaryota > Metazoa > Chordata > Mammalia > Rodentia > Pedetidae > Pedetes > Pedetes capensis. Next base: position 15,238 of record VMDO01016677.1, read on the forward strand.
AAGGAAAATTTTAAAGTGACTATACCCGTGTTACCTGCACTGACATTTAAAAAAGTCAACAAACAAACAAAACAAATTCAAACAAAATCAATCAAATCAAAAAATCATCAGCATCAAAAAGGCTTCCTTAACCCAGTTCCTATCTCTATTTTCATACTTCACAAGTAACAACTATCTTGAATTCTAACATTCTCAATTAATTTGATTATTCCTAAACTTTACATAAATAGAACCACATAGTAATGAACTTTTTATGTCTGACTTTTTTCATTCAAAACTATATTTGTGATTTTTTTTCCTGTTGTTGCTTATAGTCATAGTGGGTACTTTTCATTTACTGTACAGTAATTAATCCACCATTTGAATTTAAAAGTAAGTAGAGAAAGTGTGAAGATACTCTCAACCAGTTTAGGAAGGTATATGGATCATTGGTACCTCTCAAGTATCTTGTCCTAGTCTCATGTTTGAGCATGAGGAAGATATGGACAACTTTAATGAAGTCCCCAAAATATACAAAGTGCATAAGGCAACACTAACAGAATTGAAAACATAAGTAGATAATTTAACAATAATAATCAGAGACACTAACAGCCAAATTTCAATGGATAGAATAAACAAAAGAAAAAAAAACAAACAAATGACCCCCACCTCCAAAAAACAGAAATTTTGAACATACAAACCAACCTGACTTCACAGATAGTTACAGACTGTCCACCCTCACGTACCGTGGAGTATTTTCTAGAACAAATCATATATTAGGCCACAAAACAAATTTTGATTATATTTTTGTTTTTCCCCTGGTACTATAGAGTTGAAACAAAGGTCTTGCACATTCCACACAAGTGATCTACCACCAAGCTGCACCTGCAGCCCAATTTTAATCTAATACACAATATTAATATAGTAGACAGAAAACAAATCTATGATCATATCAATCAGCACAGGATCAGCATTTGACAAAATACAATACTCTTTCATGATAAAAAACCTCAACAAACTAGGAATAGGATGGAATTTGCTCAACAACAACAAAAGAACTAAATTATATGATACAAGGTTTGTGCACAGAAATCAGTTGCATTATTACACACTAGCAATTAAACACTCAAAAATAACATTAAGAAAACATCTTATATAGAGTAGGATTGAAAAGAATAAAATACTTGAGAATAAATTTAATCAGGGAGATGTAGAACTTGCACATTAAAACTACAGAGCATTCTTTAAAGAAATTAGAAAAGACCTAAATGAGGAAAAATCTTATTTGTAGATTTGTTGTTGTTGTTGTTGTTAGGTGCCGTCAAGTCGGTATCTGACTTATAGTGACCTTCATAGGGTTTTCAATGGCTGAATGTTTCAGGATTGCCTTGGGAGTGGATTGCCAGGTCCTGCTCCCATTTTTGTGGTGCTGGGAATTGAACTCGGGGCCTCAGAGACTGCAGTGCAGCACTCTACCAACTGAGCTACATCCCAGCGGATGTTTGTAGATTAGAAAACTTAAATTGTATTTAAGACCTAAAATGGTAATGCTTCTTCAATTATCTACAGATTTAATGTAACTCCTGTAAAAAAGCCAATAGCTGCTGTTGCTGCTGCTGCTGCTCTTGCTGCCGCTTTTGCTGCCGCTTTTGCTGCCGCTGCCGCTGCCTCTTCCTCTTCCTCTTCCTCTTCCTCTTCTTCTTCTTCTTCTTCTTCTTCTTCTTCTTCTTCTTCTTCTTCTTCTTCTTCTTCTTCTTCTTCTCTTTCAGGAATGGATAAGCTGGTCCTGAAAATCATAGAAATAAAAGGGATCCCAAATAGTTAAAACAATCTTAAAAAATAACAAAAGCTAAGGACTCATATTTCTCAACTCCAAAATAACTACAGAGCTACAGTAATTAAAACAGTGTACTGGCATAAGAAGAGCCATACATATTAATCAAGTACAATTCAAAGTATACAAATAAGCCCATACATCTATGGTCAGCTGATTTTCAAAAAGGGTATCAAGACCCTTGTCTCTTCAACAAATAGTGCTAAGACTACTGAATTAGCATGTGCAAAAGAATGAAGTTGTAGCCTTTCCTCACATCATTTGCAAAATTAACTCAGAATGGATTGATGTTTTGTTGTCAGGATCCCTCTAGTTGGATCCTATTCATAATGACCCTAAGTACAGCGAACAAAACACTACCCAACATTTTCTCATGCATGTGATCTTTTTATGCTTGAGCCCATTGTTGCAGCCACTATGTTTCTTCTCATTTTGAGTTATGCCACATCAGGAAAAGGAGGTCTGTGGGGCTTTACTCCATTCCTGTCATTGAGGTTGACTCTACTTTGAGGAGGCAACTCTTCCCTAGTCAGTGTTTGAATGCCTTCCATCCTGGGGGGCTCATTTTCTGGCACTATAGTTGACAGTACTTCTCTGCTATTCATAGGGTTTTCAATGGCTAATTATTTCAGGAATGGGCTGTTGGGTCCTTCTCCCTAGTCTGTCTTAGTCTGGAAGCTCAGCTGAAACCTGTTTCTGCTGGTATCTGCAATTCTAGTGGGATAGCTTTCAGCATCATGGCAACATGCAAGAGCCCACAGCACAACAAACTGACATGTGGGGGAAAAATGAATTAAATACCTAAAATTAAAGTCTAAAACTACAAAAGTCTTTGTACAAAAACTATATTAAATCTTCATGAACCTAGATTTGTCAATGTAGTCTGAGACATGACAGGAAATATGGAAATAACAAAAGGAAATAGACAAACTCCTATGAGTCAACAACAAAGAGATAAACAACCCAATGAAACAATTGTCAAGGAACAAGGATCGAGATGTTTTCAAAGATACACAAATGTCCAAAAAGCACATAAGGATGTTCAACATCATTTATCATTAGAAAAGTTCAAATGAAGACCAAAATGAGATACTACTTTACAACTACAAAAATCATAAAGACATGGAAAATTACAAATGGTGAGAATGTGAATAAATCACAGACTATTTTTTTTTGCTAGTGAAATATAAAGTAGTTCAGCTATTATGGAAGAGTTCCATGGTTCCATTATTTGGTTAGTATAGAATTATCATATCCTCCAGTAATTCCTCTTCTAGGGATATACTCAATTGATGACAATTGTTGAAACGAAAACCTTGTATAGGAATGTTCATAGAAACATCATTCATAATACACTCAAATTGGAAACCATGTGCATGCAAACTGATGAATGAAAGAGCAAAATGTGACATAGTTGTACAATGGAATATTTATTCACAAAATAGAGTGACATTTTGATATATCTTACCACATTGATTAACTTTGAAAACACTGGGCTAATTGAGAAAAGCCAGACACAAAAGGCGATTTATTATATGATTCTACATCTATAAAATGTTCCTAGCAGGGAAATCCATAGAGACAAAAACATTAGTGGTTCCCAGTGGCTGAATAGGGGAAAGAGGTGGAGGTCAATGATTGCTTAATGGCTGTGGATCTCCTTTTCGGAAAAATGAAAAATTTCTAGAAATAGATGGTAATGATAAAAGATAGTTGTGATAGAATTCTGAATGTACTAAACACTATTGACTAGTACACTTTATAATTGTTAAAATGATGAATCTCATATAAATTTTGTTTCATTTAGAAAAATAATTTCTATTTTCAATTTTATGAAGTCACGTGAAAGTGAAATACTGTCACAGTTGGTCAAATGGTCTTCCATCTTGTTGTATAACATTTTCTTTCTCAGGAATGTAAAAACCCTACCACTGTAATGTACACCAAAATCAATAACTCAAAATTTGGAATTAGCTTCTGCTAATGACCATGATCAATTTTATCAGGAGAGAAAAAAAGTGGGATATCAACCTTTTTGTGTTAGTTTATAAAATTTAAACCTTATTTGTTTATATAAAGCTTTGCCGTTGACTATTTCCATTTGCAGTATTAGGAAGTGAGGGAATAGAATAGGAAGAATGAGGTATTCTGAGCCTGGTGACCTTGAATTTGAACCCAGTTAATGTACAAGTAGAGTTAGATTTGTCAACTGTAGAATGAAATACCTGGTCCTGTGATTTAGTGAGCAGAAACTCCATCACAGTTGTTGCTGTTACTGTCTTTGTTTACTTGTTTACCTGCATTGCATACTAACTCTGTGAGCCAAACAGCTTACCTTTTCCCATTCCAGTCTTACTGCTGTTAACAGTGTAACTTACAGATGACATTGCTCAAAGTTATACAGCCTGCAGTTGGAAGATCTGAATCTGCTGCTTACAATTTTTAGTTTCCATAGATTCTGCTTGTGTAACTCATAGCACTCCCTCACTATAGAAATAAAGCTCAAGGTAAAGGCTATATATATCTAGATCTAGATTTAGATCTAAATGTATATTGTTTTTAATTGTGTATGATGCTCTGAAAGCTTTTCTTATTAATCAGTGGTAATATGCCCTGAAAACTTTTCTTATTAATCAGATAAGCAAGGCTTTGCAAACAAAATACCTTAAACTTCTCTCCCTCCCCTTCTCTCTCTCTCTCTCTCTCTGTCTCTCTCTCTCTCCCTCTCTCTCACATGTTTAAACCTAGTGAAATGCTTAACCATATGCTATACTGTAACCAACAACATTGAGGTTGTATGATCTTGGTACCCTGTGGCTGTCTGAAGATCAGCACAGGTTCCTGGTTACAAGCTCCAGTGTGCTCCAGGAAGATCCTAAGATGTGACACATGAAGTGGAGAATGAAACTGACTGTTTTGCTAAATAAACTTTGTCACTTTCAAAATTATACCTATGGCAGATTCTGAACCAGCTCTACTGATGCCATCGTTATTATTCTACAGTGACAACTAGATGAAGGAACCATGACCCAGTGAGTATAATGAAAAGAACTTTGGCCTGGGGGTTAGACCAATTCTGAGAAAATGGCTCTGTCTTTGCCTCCTTGGGTGATTTGAGATCCGAACAGAGTTAATACCTTATGTCTTATCCTTATCAGGTGTGATGACAATCATGGGATCTAAAGCCAAGTGTCCAATCCAGCCTTGGTCACTATGAGTTGGGCAAGACTCAATGGCTCCTAACAATACAACATTTTATTTTTACCTGTGAAATAAAGATGTATGTAATGTGATACCCAAGATAAGTTGCAGATTTTATAATCTAAGACATGATGATGCATTGATATAATATTCCTATGTTAATTTAACATTTTAACATTTCAGTCAAATTCCCAGTAGCATTTTCTAGAAGGGGAATTTGAGGTAATGATTTTTACCATGTTATATTTTCTTGTTTTTAAGATGTCTATGATATTCAGAAACATCACTGTTTTAATAACAGCTTTTCCAGGAAATATTATGCTTACTGAAATAACAAAAAATACTATCTACTAGCTAGCAGCATCATCTATTTAAATAATTTAACATTATTTAAACTTTATGCTAGGTGCAGTGGTGCACATCTATAATCCCAGCAGCTCAGGAGGCTGAGACAAGAAGATCTCAGATATGAAGCCAGGGACAGCCTATGCAATTTAGCGAGGACTTATTGCAAAAAAAGAAAAAAGAAAAAAGAAAAAGAAAGGAGTTAGAAAAAGTTAGGAGTACAACTCTGTGCTGGAGCACTTGCTTAGTATGCACAAGGCCCTAAGTACTGAACAAAATTAATATCAAATTCTATAATCTAAAATTTCTCAGAATCCAAGATTTCTTCACATTCTGATTCTAAAATGAAATAACTTGATTCTTGTTTTTTTTTTGTATGGGAATATGGAGACACACTGATTTTGTAGTTGATTGAGATTGTGACCCATTTAATATCAATAAAATTTAACAGAATACCTTTGTAGTTTAATGAAAAATATTTCTAATTTGAGTAAAATGATAGGTCTGTTTTTTTCACAATCTATAAATTAAACAGCTTTTCTTGAGAGGCTACTGTGAATTTTCATAGGTAGATTGCCAATACCTTGCTATTTTCCTCAATTTTCTGAGAATCAGCCATGTCAGTCTTTGCAATTTTGCAAATGTTAGGTCTACTCTGAAAAATTCGACAATCACAGTAATCTTTAATTGTGGTACCTGGCATGTGTAAGGAAACACTTTTGTAAGTGTCTTAATAACAAAAGTCCCTAGAGTTTCAAGAGTCTTTTCTTCTATAGTCCTATAAAGTATTTGGTTATTGCTTTATAAGATATTTTGTAAGTAGGACACTATTCTTGAGTGATATAAGTTTATTTTCCTTTTACAAGGAAAGCTCTCTTTTTTCTACTTTGTATTTATAGTATCTCATATATTCTACTTTTTTTTTTTTTTTGGACTTCAGTGTTGAACCTAGGGCCCCATAAATACTAGGCAAGCGCTCTACCATTGAGCTGCACTTCTGATCCCTTTTTATATAATTTTGAAACAAGGTCTCACTAAATTGCATGGGCTGCCTCTGGCCTCCAACTTGTGATCCTCCTACCACAGCCTCCCAAATCACTGGGATTATAGGCATGCACCCCAGTGCCAGTCATATAGTTTATTTTTAGTGTTGCCTCTCAATGTAATTTTGGTAAAATATTTCTAGTGATGATGAGAGGAAAATTTGTTATAATGCAATTGCATGTGGTGATAATTGTAGGAATAACTGAAATGAGATAATACTCTGAGACATTTTTTACACATGGCAGAATTCATAGTAGTGACACCCACATTAGTATTTAAGTTTTGTTTCTAGGGGTGGCAAAATTATGTTGGCAGGAACCTTAAGATATGTTCTAGTTTGGGTAGGGTTCAAGGTATAGAAAAGAATGTCTTAAAATCAAGAAAATACTTTAGCACTGTGGGGCACACTTGTAATTCCAGCTACTAGGAAGGCTGAGGAAGGAGGATCACTACTAGGAGGCTAGAGGCAGCCTCCCTCAGAGGGAGGATCCTCTAGGGGCAGGCTGAACAACTTAGGGAGACCCTGTTTCTAAACAAGAAGTTAAAAGAAAAGAAGACTGGGTTATCACTCAGTGGAGGAGCACTTGCTTAGCATGAGCAAGGCCCTGAGTTAAACCCCCTAATGAAAAAAATCAAGAGAATATATTTATGTATGTAGGCTTGGGGTGCACTTATTTTTTATTATTATTTTTAAGAACACAGTGCATTTATCACACAATGGATAATTTTCAATAAGAAATTATGGCAGGTCTCTGAGAGTTATTCATAGAGGATTCACTTTAGGCAACATGGTGAGATACTCACTATGACTTTGGTAGCTATATTCTTCCTATATAGTCTTAGCTAACACTTCATTTTATATGAAACAGGCATATTCCTACTCTGAAACACTCTTTCAGGAATTTTCATATTTTGCTTTCTAGCTCAGGCAGTACATATATATATATATATATATATATATATATATATATATATATATATACATACCCACAATCTTTGTATAAAATTGAAGTCAAGTAGATTCAGAAGTCAAGTAGATTCAGAACTCAATAGTTGAGACTTGTTTCATTAGGGTATTTCCTTCTAAGCTACAATGGTTTGTTCCATTTTTCAGGTTTCCAATATGCTGTTCTTGTACTGAACATCTATTTCAAATTCTGGAAAAAACATGAAATAAACTGAAAATACCAACATACACAACTAGAGTTAAAAAAATAAGTAAAAAAGTCAAAGTAGAGAACTGCTCGATATTGTGGAGCTAAAGAAGACTTGTCTCATCATACATCTAGCAGCTCTTACCTTCCTAGGCTTAGGCAATATCTTACCTTCTACTCAAAGTTTACATAAAAAGTAACTTAAAGACATTGAAAAGCATTCACAGTGTTGACATCAAGCTCCCAGGAGCAAGAGAAATGGGTGTCTTCAGAACGATGGATTCCAGGCTGATTAACCCATTAAACGCGTGCGCGTGCACACATACACACACACACACACACACACACACGTGGAAAGTAGGTAAGTAAGGATCCATTTGTTATTACCTTCTAACATAAGTGAAGATCCCCCAAATAAAATCAATCAGAACTTTCAAGGAAGAAAGCCACCATCACTTGAAACTGGCAGATTTAAAGATGAGCAGGGAAGTGGGAAAGTTTAGTGGTAGAAAAAAAGGGAAGGCTTTAACATGCCCTGGTTGGAAGGTGTTGGTGTGAGCTAACTAGAAGTGTCACATTCTATGTGATAGGTTTCAAAGCATGTTTGACTTTCTCTGGTTGGTCTTGAGTTAAAATCAAGGGGAAAATTTATGGAAAGTTAAAGTCATTCATCAAGTTCTGAATATTCCAGTTCCATTGTTTTCAGAGGCTTTAATTTGCTTTTCTGGGCTTGGTTGCTGCCAATATTATGAGCCAGATCTCTATTGTCATATTTGATCTGGCCTTCTCCATTTGTATATTCAGTCTATCATACATGTCAGTGTAATATAAAGTCTTCTCAAAAGTTCCCACAATAACTTTGATGCAATATTTGACACAGGAAAAAAAACAAATAGTCCACAAAAATGTCAACCTATTTCAAATTTTGTTTCAGCTATATTTGGTTTGGTGGGTACAAAGGAGGGGTGATCAGAATACAATTGTATTCATAAACAATGATAACTGAGATTAATTAAAATACACAATTGCATAATTAATATTTATATGTACTCTGCAGTCTCTGAGGTCCCAAATTCAATTCCCAGCACCGCAAAAATGGGAGAAGGGCCTGGCAATCCACTCCCAAAACAATCCTGAAATGGTCAGCCATTGAAAACCCTTTGAGGGTCACTACGAGTCGGATACCGACTCGATGGCACCTAACAACAACAACATGTACAACTAAAACACTATGTATAGGATTTTGCTAGAATGATGAATATATTGTTTCTAATAACTAAATGATGATGTTTTTTTTTGCTGTATTTGGGGGTTGAGCCCCAGGTTTCATACATACTTTGTAAGTGCTTTAATACCAGGCTGCACCTCCAGCCCCCCCTTTTAAAATTTGCGTCATGATCTTGCTATGTTATCAGGCTGCCTCTGGCAACAAACTCATGATCTTCCTGTTTCCCTAATCGCTGGGATTACAGGTATGATCCACTGCGATTGGGAAAAGATGATATATTTAGAGGATGAATCACAGTTATACTGCAAATAGAAGCCTAGGAAGGAGCGGGAACACAGGATTAGACTGGATCTCTATGATCATGTAAATTGTAAGAAGATTGAGTAAAATATTCCAATTCCCTGACTCCCTTTCAGCAGAGACAATTAGAAGCACACCCAATGTCATCCCTCAAGTTTTAGTTTGGGGAAGGAGTTGCATAACATTTTATATGCTACCTTTCAAACTTGTTTAAAACCATTATTAGCTATGAGGTTGTACAAAAATAGGCCACGGCTTATTGAACCCAGGTCTGATACATTAAATAATTAAGGAGGAAACAGTAACATTTCCAGTTGACTCCTACGCTCAAATCCCAAAACCAACCTCTAGAAAAACCTGTTAAAAGTAGAAAAACAAAACCAAGTTTATTAAACCTACTGTAGTAGGGATAAATACCACCCTGGGAGACCCTCAAAAGGGAAAAATTTAAGAGACAGTATTTATAATATTAAGGTTTGGGTAGGGGTCTGTTATGATTTGAAACTAAAATATCTCCCATAAATCATGTGTTTGAACAATAGATTCTCCAGGTGGTGCCACTGTTCTGGAGGCTGTGAAACTTTGGCTATTGAGACCAAATTTGTAGAAGAAGGTCACTGAGGGCAAACCTTTGGAATTTTTACATGCACCCCTGGTTGTAATAAGATTTGTCTGTTCCTGATCTGTCAGGTTGTGAAGTCCTCCACCACAAGCCCTGAAACCAGTACTTTACCATGCTTTCTCCCGGCATGGACTGACACTCTCCAGATCATAAGCAAAAATAAACCTATTTTCATCCTTAAGTTGATCTGTCAGGTATTTTGCCACAACACAAAAGCTGACTAACATAGAAAATTGATACAGGAGAATGGAGTTTTTGCTATGTGGAAACCTGACCATATAGTTCTTAGGCCACTGGAACTTGTTTTATGGGAGAAGATTGGAGTTGTTTGGAAGAGTTTGCGGATACAGGAAAGAGAATCCCTTGAAGGTTGTAAGCAGAACTTGAAGGGCAGTTCTGGTGAGAGTTCAGAAAACCAGGCCACTGATAGAAATGTGGGCAGTAAACATATTACTCATGGGTTTTCAGAAATGAGGACACTATTGGGAATTTCCCTAGATATCATTCATATTACATTCTTGAAAAGAGTCTGTCTGCAGTTTGTCCATGTCCTAAAGATTTGAGACTAAATTGGAAAGAAGTGGACTAATTAACTTGCTTGAGGAAATATACAAAAAGCATAATATTAAGGCTATATATTGGTTATTACTGGATACTTTTAGCCAGATTTATGACTTAAAAAAAAACTTGAATAAAGCAGATCAGAGAGACTTCAGAAAAATGCTATTTGGCCAGGATAAAAAAGCCTCATTTGTGTACTCAGTCAGTAGGTGCTCATTTTTAAAGATAGTAGTATCATTGAAGAGAAGCTCAGATCTTTGCACTGGAACAACAGAAATAGTTGGAGGGCAAAGCAAGAGTTGGCCAGACTCCTCCAATCTGAGATTCTAAGGTGTAAGACTACAAATCCATTTTAAAGATTCCTATTTGAAAAGAGAAATGGAAAGGGTGCCCTGCTACAAAAGGCACAGCTAAGGAAGTGGTTTCCTTGCCTGGGCACACAATGGCTACTGCAGTCTATCCAAAAAGCTCCAGCTACCACTTGAGCTGACTTCAGACCTGGCATTGTCCATGTGGTGCTGGTTTTGTAGGCATGAAGAACACAGGTGTTATGGAGACTGCATGCATAGTTCCAAAAGTAATCTGCAATACCAGGCAATGTGACCAGAGTCAGACTCCCTGTAGAGAGCTGCCGAACGGCTAGTGCATGAAGGTTTTGAGGTTGGAGCCCAAATTGCAATATAGACGCAGGATGTTGGAGATGCCAGCAACATTCAATACCTGCCAAAGAAAGATACTGGCAATAGCCTCACCAGGCCATGGGTGTTGCAAAGAGCAAGGCCACAGGAGTAGAGCTTTCCAAGCCTGTTCAAACCCAGGTGATGTTACTGCATGTGCCAGATATCCGGGATTGCTCCCCTATGTTCTCCATTCCTCCCTTGTGGAATGGGAATGTCTACTCTGTGCCATTGTATACTGGAAGTATATAACTTTTTTTTTGGCTTGTTTGTTTTGCAGATGCTCACAGCTAAGATTACTCTGAGTCTCATCAGAGACTTTGGCCATTGGACTTTTGGACAAGATTGAGACTATTAACATTTTGGGGACACCTGCAGGTGGACTGAATACATTTTGCCTTTTGAGATGACCATGAACATTTAGAGGCAACAGTAGAGTGTTATGGTTTCAATCTAAAATGTCCCCATGTCATGTATTTCAACACTGTGTTCCCAGGTCATGGTGCTATTTGTGGAGGCTGTGGAACTTTGGGGGACTGGACCTAGTTTGTGGAATTAGGTCACTCAGGGTAGGACTTTGGAGGTTTTACCTGGGCCCCTGGTTCCAGCAAGTTATCTCTGCTACTATTTTGCTCTGATGTGAAGTTCTCCACCCCAGATGTTATGGCCAGTTGCTCCACCAGGCTTCCCTACCACTGTGGACTGCAATTACCTGAATCGTGAATCAAAATAAACCTAACTTTCCTGTTTAAGTTGGTGCAATAGGTGTTTTGCCACAGTGATTCACAAGCTCACTACTACAGGGCCATGTTTACCCGAAGGACTTAGTCCTTACCCTTTAAGGTAGGTATTACAATGTGGAAATTATCTGAGATTAGGGAGAACTGCTAATAAAAGAACTTTGGAATGGTAGGCCCAACAAGATGAGATTGTAATTAATGACAAACAAATTGTTATTCTTGATAAGTGACTTGTTTAGTTTATTCACTATTTTCCAGGAACAGGTATTTTCTGAAGCAAGTAACTTTTATTTTTCTCTGATTTTATCATTTTCCAGCAAAAATGGAGAAACATGCTTTGTTCCAGAATTAGTAGCATAGTGGATAGGCACAAAAATGTGTTTTGGCTGCAGTTCTGAATACTCAACCACAATTGAATTAAGAAAATTATCTTGAAAATAGACAAACCACAGATTGGACTTTTCATTGCTTAGCAATATCTCTCATAATGTTGATGACTAACAAAAAGAAAGTACTGACTCTTATTATCTGATTTCAGTGTTTAATCCAAATAGATTTAATTAGCTGAAAACAGTAATAGGTTTCATCACCTTGATTTTCAGTTAAAGACTTTGTGAACAGTAACAAAATACATAGAATTAAATGAGTGATACTTTAACTTTCTACATAAATTTATGTTTTAACCTGGAGTTTATTAGAAAAAAAAATGCTTCTTCTGCAATCCTAGGATTTAGCTCAGTTGGTAGAGCACTGCGCTGCAGTCTCTGAGGTCCTGAGTTCGATTCCCAGCACCGCAAAAATGGGAGAAGGGCCTGGCAATCCACTCCCAAGGCAATCCTGAAAAAATAGCCATTGAAAACCCTATGAGGGTCGCTATGAGTCGGATACCGACTTGACGGCACCTAACAACAACAACAACAACAACTTTAACTTTCTACATAAATTTATGTTTTAACCTGGAGTTTATTAGAAAAAAATGCTTCTTCTGCAATCCTAGGCTGCTTACTTTTTGTTATCACTTTCTCTTTGTTATCACTTTCTCCTTGGGAGTGAAGCATTATAACTCTTTTCATGATAATACTGTAAAAGGCACCAATACTTTGCTATAACATATAAGCCTCCCAGTGAAAGAGTTGCTAAAATGTGAGGGTACATGCCACTAGCTTAACCTGTTCATGCTACAATCTGAAAACACTAATCTCCTAGACATCTTCATTCCCCAGATCCCCTTCTAAGCCCTCAATTTAGAAAGAAAAATCTATTTCTTATATTTCTAAATGGAAACTCTCAGCTGATTGTAGATAAACTGTGTACTATAGCTGTCAGCAGCACATCTTATAAAACCCCAGGAAATGCCCCTTATTTCACATGTCAGTTGGCTTTGTCTTGACTAAGCTTCCATCTAACAGCAGGTAATTGCCTTTCTTCTTTGACTGCCTCTAGTCATGCATTCTGTTCTTCCTTCCTATGTACAATTCTGCTCCTTTCACAAGCCTGGCATCCATAGAAATATTTCTCCTGCAGAATAGGGATAACGGTTCCCAAAGCATTATTTTTACAAACCAAATGACTAGACAAAATTGGAGTGAGATTAAAATGGTTCAAGGATAGTTGATAGTTCAAGGATACATTCAGAATAATGAAGACTAAAAAATAAAATGGAGGGATTGAGATTGAGGACTCCATGCCATGTCAAGGCTAGACTAAACCATGAGTCAAGTCATGACTTAGGGGATCTTGTATACCATAGGTACTTAAAGCAGGAACAGAATGCTCATATAGCTATGTAATTCTTAGTTATTTGTGAGTGAATGAGCAAATAAATAAAGGTAGGAAAACAGTCAGATGTATAGTAAGTAGGTTCTGGCTGAAATTAGAGAAGTTAAGTTTGAATATTTGGACCTATATAATGATCCAAATGATAGCTAGGCTTTTTCTGAGACATGCTTAATAAACAGGGCAGAAAACAATCTTTTGGGTCAGCATTTTCAGAAGAATATATTTCCTTATTTTATGGACCACAGAATTTGGTAGTAAACAGGGCTTCACTAAGATCCTGTAATCGAATGTCTGAAAATGAAGAGATTTTATATCATTGGATGGAATTTCTTTTTCCAACTGGAATTTTAGATATCTTTAAAGAAATAATAAATGAAAGTATATTCCATTAAGTAGGAAATGTTGTTGTGTTAGGTGCTGAAGTCCTTGTCCGACTCATAGTGACCCTATGTACAATAGGCGAAACACTATTGTCAATGCTTCTCTGCTATTCAAACGGTTTTTAATGGTGGATTGTTTTTTGGGAGTGGGTTACCGGATCCTTCTCCCAAGCCTACAGCACCTGGTGTTTCCAGGTATTCTCCCATCCAAGTATTAACCAGGCCCTACTCTGCTTACCTTCTAAGATCGGACAAGATTGGATGCCACAGTGGTACGGCTACAGGCTTGAGTAAGAAATAGGAATTTTAAAAGAGCTTCAGGGAATTATCTCATAATTTTTCTTTCTTATAAATTGATAAAATAGTAAATGGCTAAAAATGATAGAGTACTTTACTACATACCAGAGTATATTTTAAATGTGTGAAATATTTTAATTTATCTAACCAGTACTTTACTTTTCATTTTGATCCTCGGTTTATACACAATGTTACCTAGCCAGTCTTGGAAAGAGATTGGATTTGATTGTGGGTTGTATAGTCCAAAATCCAGGCTAATTCTTTTGGGTAGAGTATTCTGTATATGTCTTCTAGATCTAGTTAACTTACTGTGCTTTTATGTAGTCTGTGTCCTTAATTACCTTCTATCTGATTGTATTTATTATTGAGAGTGGGGTAATAAAGTC
>VMDO01016677.1:29864-47225 GCA_007922755.1 Pedetes capensis
GTTTTTTTTTTTTTGGATCTAAGGTGAGTCTATCATACACAGTGTATAGTTGGATCATTTTTTTTTATCTCTTCTGCCAACCTGTAATTTTTGACTAAAGAGTTTAATCCATTTACATTTGAAGTAATTAAAGATAAAGTTGGACTTATTTCTGTCATTCTGATATTTGCTTTCTCTATGCCTTATAGCTTCTTTTATCCTTCATTTCTTGCCTTAATGTTTTCTTTTATGTCTATTTGGTTTTTGTAACAAAACAAATTCCTTTCTAATTTCCTTATTCTTCATGCTTACAATGGGGATTAACGTCTTATAACATGTGAATCTCTTATTTTTTATTTTCACTGTAATAGAAGCTCAACCCAAGGCACACATACTTTGCAAGTGCAGTACCACTGAACTGCACCCCAATCCTCATTTTTATTTTTTCTCTTGAGACGGGGTCTAAGTTACACAGCCTGCCTCTGGCCTCAAATTTGCGATCCTCCTGCTTCCACTTCCCTAGTCACTGAGATTACAGGCATGTACTATCACACAAGGCCCAAATCTCTTCTGCTCTAATAGCTCTGTCTTCATTGTTTTTGTTTATTGATTAAGAAAGTACTTCTTTAAACATTGTGTCATCCAAAACATAAAATAATACGCTTTTTCAATTGATATATCTATAAATTATATTAAAAAGAAAATGTGTAGTTACAAACCAAAGTTTTGATTATACTAGCCTTTAGACTAATTGATTTTGTAAAAAAAATAGTTTCTTAAATCATGTGGAAAACAAAAAGTAGAAATACAAATTATTATTATAATGATACTAGCTTTGTTATTTCCCATATATTTACCTTCATTGAGATCTTTATTTCTTGATAGAGCTTCAAGTTACTATTTAGTGTCCTTTCATCTCACCCTGCACTTCCTTAAGTATTTTTTGCAGAAAAAAATCTAGTGGTAACAAATGCATTCAGCATTTGTTTATCTAGGAATGTCTTAGTTTCTCTCACTTCACCTATGAATGACAGTTTTGCCAGATGTAGAGGTCTATGTTGATACTTTATTAAAAATAGAACTTTAAACATATTGATTCACTGCTTCCTAGTCCCCAAAGTTTCTGGTGAGAAATCCATTGATTATCATATTGTGGGCCCCTTGTATGTAACAAGTTGCTTTTTCCCAGTTTATGTGCATTGGCTTTTGTTGCGTGTACTTCTGGTGTCATTTCCCAAAACTCATGATGAAGACCAATGTCAAGGAATCTTTTTCCTGTTTCTTCAAGGAGTTTTATCATTTCAGGTCTCACATTTAAATCTGACTCATCTTGAGTTAATTTTTATTTGGTAATATAGGGTTCCACATTTATTCTTTTGCATGTGGGCCTCCAGTTTTCCAAATGCCATTTATTGAAGAGAGTATCCATTCTCAATTGTGTATTCTGGGTGCTTTTATCAGTTATTAGTTGACTGTATGTGCATGAGTGTGTTTATAGCACTTAATTATGCTCCATTAGCCTGCATATGTGTTTTTATGCCAGTGTCATATTGCTTTGATTATTTATAGTTTTGTAACAGAGTTTGAAATCAGGAAATGTGATCCTCCCAGTCTTACTCTTCTTTCTCAGGACTGTTTTAGCTATCTGAGGACTTTTGTTATTCCATGTGAATTTTATATATCTCTTTATTTTTGTCTCTTTCTGAGAAAAAAATGCCACTATCATTTACATGAGGATTATATTGGACTTGTAAATACTTTTGGGTAGTATAGACATTCACAATATTAATTCTTCTAGTCCATTAACTTGGTATATTATTTTATTTATTTGTGTTTTCTTCAATTCTTTTCATCAGTCTTATTGTTCCCATTGTATAGATATATCAACTCATTGGTTAAAATGTTCATAAGTATTTTGTTGTTTTTGATGCTAAAGAAAATGATATTATTTTCTTTATTTCTTTTTTAGTTAATTGTTGTTGTTGTTGTTAGGGGCCATCAAGTCAGTTCTGACTCATAGCAATCCTATGTACAACAGAATGAAACACTATCTGACAATGTGCCATACCCTGCACTATTTCAGTGCTTCTCTGCTATTCACAGGATTATTGATGGCTGTTTCAGGAATGAGTTGCCAGACCCTTCTCCTAAGCCTACAGCACCCAGTATTCCCAGATAGTTTTCCATCCAAGGACAAATTAGGCCTGACCCTGCTTAGCTACAGATACAGTTAATAATAAGGGCATGGAGAGGGGAGAATAGAATTGGGATCTGCAATCAAAATTCAGTGTTCTAATTTCATCTTCAACATTACATAAATCTAATCAGGTTATTGGTATGTTTATACCCCCAAAGGGTTTTCTGTTATGATTAGAATAAATTCTAAAATATATAAGAACATTAGAACACCCTGGCCCATGGTAAGCACTCCAGGCTCATAATTGTCCCCCATTGGCACTTCTCTCCTTTCACTGGCCTTTATTTAGTCTTTCAAATATAAAGTCCATTATCATCTTGTACTCCTAGGTGACATTTGGCACAATATCAGTTTTGTTTTTAATTATTAGTAATTATTTAATATCTGTCTTCCAAGCTAGACCATAAGCTCTATGTTGATAATTCTACATCTGTATTGCTTTTTAAGTCTATCCGCAGTTCTTTGACTGGTACCTGGTACATTGAAAGTGACCATTCCATGCATCTTAATTCACATACTTATTCCAGATAAGAAAATTATCTTCCCAATGACCTCGTGCTTGCAGCTATAGCCTTGTGGCATCCGATCCTGTCAGATCTTGGAAGCTAAGCAGGGTCAGGCCTGGTTAGTACTTGGATGGGAGACAGCCTGGGAACACCAGGTGCTGTAGGCTTGGGAGACAGACCTGGCAACCCACTCCCAAAAATCAACCTGCCACTGAATGCCCTATGACCAGCAGAGTAGCACTGACAATAGTATTTCACCTGTTGTAGGCAGGGTCGCTATGAGTTGGATAACAACTCGACGGCACCTAACAATAGCAACGACCTTGTAGACCCCTATTCTTCTGCCTTTTATCTGATGTCAGGTAGATTATATCCACCTCCTTTGCTCAGCCTCTGTAACTTCTGTCTGTCTTTCCATGTCCTATTGAAATTTCTCTAGGACTGGTACTTCTTTCTCTTCTCATCTTTTCACACACTTGCTGTTAACCATGACACAGTTAACGTTTGATTACATTAATTGTTCCTTTATCTGAAAATATGTGTAGCTCATAAATTTGTTTTTTTTACATTCAGTATTTCAAAAAAGATACTGAAAGTCTTTTCCTCTCATTTCTTTACTGATCCTTATGCCCGTAGGCATCTTCAAAGTGTTGAGCAACAACCAGCTGACATTGATTTTGAAGATGCTAAGAGCCGAGAGCAGTTAGGAGATAAAGCTTTTCATAGGGCTTGATTTGAAGCTGATCAGAGAGAGGGTGTAGAGAAGACAGCCTGATTATTACATTTTTTGGAAACTGCATGGCTAGAGATTGTAGTGAACATTTCAAAACATATCTGAGAAAATAAGTGGGTAGATATTTGTCTCTCAGGATGCATCTGTGGGAAATGTACTGACAAATTCTATCTGTAAACTAATAAGAAAGTCAAGGTTAATGGGAGAAACATTGTTTGAGAAATCCAAACAGCATTCACAGAATTTCTAATTTAACCTTATTTGAAAAAAGCAACACAGGAAATAAATCTATTGGAATTTAAATCACTTATAATAATCTGTATATTGGGTCTTTTTTATTAAAATTTTTTTTTTATTATTTAAAAATATTGAATTCAATCAACTCAATGGTACCCAAGCTGGCAATCTGACAGAAAGGGAATAATTGAAAAGACTTTTCTTTCTGTCAACATGAATAGAACTTGTGGTCTGAGGAAAACTATTTGCTCCGTATTCATTCCATGTCATAAATCTATAGAACTGAATAACCTTGTTTTGGAAATCTTATTCAGACAGGGAACACAGGATTCTTAATCTTAAAATCCTGGTTGCCAACCTGCCTTGGGCTGATAGGTTTGCTCTTTTTCCTATTGAAATGCAAATTAGTAAGGTCCAGAGATTTTCTATGTGTATGCCTGAGTCTGATTAATACTAGCACTTTCAGAAGTGAAAATTTAAAGAAGAAACACAGGAAAATGCCATTGTGAATAATGATATTTTCAAAATTACATTTGGCAAAATATGAAAATCTCAGCTACAATGCAAGAAAATGCTCTTTAAGATAAACTTGACTTATGTAGGAACAGAAATGTTGAATTCCAACTTTACATATTTCTAGAACCTTCCTTCTAAAGTACCTGGAATTTCCTTGTTTATTTCAGTTTGGGTAAGGCATCACTGGCTCCTGCTAAAGAATTAATATGGTGTCTGACATAGGAGTAATAAGAAGTGTATTAGCCAATTATACTTGCATGAATTGTTGTTGTTGTTGTTAGGTGCCATGGAGTTGGTATCCGACTCATAGCGACCCTCGTAGGGTTTTCAATGGCTGGCAGTTTTTCGGGATTGCCTTGGGAGTGGATTGCCAGGCCCTTCTCCCATTTTTGCGGTGCTGGGAATTGAACTCAGGACCTCAGATACTGCAGCGCAGCGCTCTACCAGCTGAGCTAAATCCCAGCCCAGATATACTAAGACAAAATTAGTTGAAAGATAGGGACATACATTTTGACAAGAAGGCACAAAAAGAGTTACTATCTGAGATTATCTTCTAAGAAGAAAAGGTTTATGAATATTACAAGGCTAGGAAATAGTGGTTAAAAGGGATAGAGGTAGAAAAGGACAAATTACACACTTTACACTCTGAAGTGGACCAACCACCGTTAGTTCAGTTCAATAGTGACCAAGGAAATTTAGGAAACTTTGCTGTGTTATGGAGAGGAATTATAGTCATGGTAAAAATAGCATGCTAATTCTTTTGAAGGAATATCACTCTATTGCCACAGAGTCATATCTTATCTCTCTAAGAGCTTTTGATAAGTTACTTTAATGATTGGCTACTCAGCATAGTTATTTGGCCAAATTTAAACCTGCTTGGGGCTAGAACTAGACTATATGAAGAAGGTGGCTACAGTTAAGTACTGAGCTTGGGCAGAACCCATGGATTACATGAGTATGGTCTCACTTGGTCTCTTTATGGACTAGTAATGAGAGTCTTTCCTTGGTTTTATTTGGTTTTCTCAACCCCCTTCTCCACTCCAAATAAATATTCACAGAATTTCAACATATTCTGTTTCTTTTTTAATGCAGATGACTCTGTAAATCAATTATAGTATACTTCCAGCAATTATAAAATTCATTTTCACAAAATATGGGGTAGGTATGTAGGGACCCTGAGCTGGGGATTGGTGTAGAGCAGAGGCTCCCTTTACTTCTTCATTGATGGTGGCTCATTTGGTATCAGAAATTCTAAAATTGTGTTGCAAAGGTGTATTGGCATAATTTCAGAACCTGTGAGCACATTGGACTATCATTCTATGAATATGTTACCTTACATGGCAAAAGAGATTTCATAAATACTATGAAGTTACTAATCAGTTGACCTTAACATAAGAATGTTATAGTAGGTTATCTGCATGGATTCAATGCAATCACAAATGGCACTGCAAGTAGAGATCTTGTCTAGCTAGTAAACAGAGTGGGAATAGAGAAGGGACGTTCATAGATATTTGAAGTGTAAAAAGGATGCTGTTGATGGTTTGAAAAGGAAGGTGGACACAGATAGAATACAAGTACCTTCAAGAAGAAAAAAGCAGACACTGAAATTGAGCAAAGAAATGGAGCTAGGACCTACAGCTGCAAGGAATTGGATTCTGCCAACCACCTGAATGAACTTTGAAAGCAGATTGTTGCTGTACATCTCCAAATAAACAAACCCAGTCCAGCATCTTGATTTCAGCCTTGTGTGATTCTGAATTCAGAACCCAACCAAACACAGTTGGACTTCTAACCTATACAACTGTGTGACAAAAAATGTGTGCTATTTTAAGATAATACACTTATAGTAGCTTTGTTTCCCATCAATAGAAAATAGATGTAGATGTACAGTGACATATTTAGGGATGTAATAATTCTATGATTTGATTTGTGTCAAAAATAATCCAGTGGGATAGGGTAAAGATGGAGAATAGGTGAAACTCTATTTGTATGTATATGAAATTATCCATCATGAAAAGGTTAAAAGGGTTGGAGTGAATGTTTGAGGCAATTTTATAAGGTGAGTGTTTGAAATGCATTTGGCAACTCTTTGAAAATCCACATTCACTCTGAGACTCTAAAAGGATTAAAAAAAGGAGAATTTGGGGATTTATGGGGAGTTTCTACCTTGATGCTCAAGGGGAGGGATGAGATGGCAAATGTTTGTTCTTTCATTTCAAGATGAGAGAAACTTTTCTTTAACAAAACTGCTTGGAAAAGCTTGATGTAAGTTCTTAACATTTGAGTGACATTATGGGCAAGTAAAGAACACTCTAAAGTAAACTTTGGTGGGCGATAGGGATTGTGGGGAAGGAGAGAGCCTGCCTTTGGAATATCACTACACTCCCATCAACAGAGGGGCAATTGAAATATGAGATATTCCCATGGACTAAACATGGGCTGCATGCAAAGAAAGGAAGTATGAGATTATCTTTGATCATTGTAGGCCCTCCTGGGAGGTGATGGTGGTGCACTATGGATGTCTGTGGTCTTTGGTGGAAGTAAGTGTCCTCTGAGACAGTGCATTTGCTCTCATCAGAAATAAAGATGAACGCTCACCAGTGATGAGCAATAATGGAATCTCTGAGGGACTCATAGGAGCATCCTCATGAGAAAAGTTTTGATACGGAGAGGCTATCATGTAAAAATGCCCTTTTGCCATCTGTTTTCTCTTTTGATTGAAACTGGAAGCATCAGAAACCTTCTTAAGTACATGGGAGATTAGAAAAGATGGGCAAGGAAGAGCACAGTCTTCCTTTATGTATGGCCCAGCTCCAAGTGAAAAGAAGGGTTGACTTAATAAGTTTGGTATGCGATTCTTATACAGGGTTTGGCTTTGTAATTATCAGACGGAGACAGTTTTTGTCTTATAGTGACAGTAATATTGTCATGATAGCAGGTAACCACAAATATATCTGTAGACAGTCTTATCCATTCTCCTTTTCTGCCTATTACTTCCAAGAGAAAACTGATGGTATTGGAGATGGTTCATTACATGGCATTCAGAGGCAGGAGGTGGAGCTGTACTTACCAACTGTGCTGTCCTGGGGTCCATGAAGTGTATATGAAGCACATATACCAAGAGGGAATGATCTGCCCACAATAGAGAGTAGAGATTTTGTGCCTGGAGACCAAAATATGTGCATCTTTCCTTCTATTCTCTCTATCACTCCTTGCTTGATTCTCACTTGGACTACCAAAATAGCCTTGTAGCTGGCCTCCTTGATTTATGACAAACATTTTCTCTCTCAATCTCTCTTCTATACTGTACACAAATGATATTTCTGAGCTGAATTTTGATCATATCATTTCTCTTAAAATCTCTCAGTGGCTCATTACAATCCACAGAATTTAATCACAACACCTAGTTAAACATGCACACTCTTCTAGATTGGTTTTCTTCCTCCCTTTTGGGCTTCCTTTTTCGTATGATCCATACAGTCCAAGTCATTTGTTATTTAGGACTACTTCTAGCTCATAACAGAAGTGAATTTGGTGAGAAAATAGATCCCAAAATACACCCTTCTGATAGACTCAGGTTTTTGTATATTGGTAAGATTTACTTTTATAACTAGGTACACTATGTCTTGGGTCCCTTGATGGTAGAAGTTATGCTGCATCTTTGCTGTGGTGGCTCCAGGCTCTAATATAGTTTTTAAGGAAAGACAAATGGAGTGAAGGAGTGGAGGGAAAATTCATTAGGATAAAACTATCTAAGAGTACTTATAGTATAATTAAGAGGCTCCAAAGAATTGCATTTTCAGCTAAATAAAGCTTAAGGAGAAAATACCTTGTTCCCACTCCTACTGCAGAAAATATTTTCCAAATACTTTATTCCATATTTCTTCTAGCCTAGTCCACTGGTCATAATTGATTTTTTTCTTAGCTGAAGACTTAAATGTTCCTTTTGGTCCCTAGATTATGTAGTCATTTTTCATGGTCAGAATTAATGGAGTACATATGCCAGTTGAATGTAACACGAATTGATCTGAAAACATCACAATAAGGGTTTTCTTTTAGAAGTAAACATACATGGTGGCCTCCCATGATATACTTCTAGTTATTGAAGTCGAAGTTCTGGTGACAAAATATTATACATTATAAATAATTCAGATTCATTTGCTTAGTTTCAGTTTTAGGAAGGTGGAGTTAGGGAAGTGGAGGTCCCATTGGTAATTCTCTGCTGTTACATTTTGTAATGATTGAAAAATGAAAAAAAGAAATACTGAGGACTTATTCCTAATATACACATAGTGAAATTAATGAATTAAATATTGTGAAAAGTCATCTGTATCTAAAATAGTAAACAGAAATAAATTATTTCTTGAGTTCTCATTATAGTCTAAGAAAAGTGGAAAATTTTCTTAATTTAAGTCTTATAAAAATACTTAACATTGGTACTTCTTCCTCTTTGAGATAAAGACACTACAATTTAAATGCAGAGATACCCACAAGTTCTTATCATGTGTTCTTTGTAGTTCATTATTTTCTTTCATGGCTGTTTGGTCAAAAGAAACACCTAAAATTTAGTTATTAATTATTTGTAAGTCCAAACAACTTAAGAGTTCATGACTTTAACAACTTAGAAGTTAATTTTAAAAATATAAACATAGATTAACACAAAAATAACATATTGATCTTCATTTCTTAAATAGCAATAATTAGGTACTAATGAGATGTGTGCCTATTGGGCTCTCTTCAACTTCTCAAATTTTGAAATCAGCTTGGACACACCAATCTCATTTGTTGTTCTGTATTGATCTGCATGCAGCACTGGTTTTTGTTTTTAATTCACAGCATACACAGTTTGAGTAAATGTAACATCAGAAAGGAGTAGAGTGAGACCCAAGGTAGAAATTGTGATGTACTTTAAGCTAATAATTGTCCTGATTCTGAAAAATGCTGAGTGTTGCTGTTTTTCTCCTAGGCAATACAAATATCCTGGGAATCCCCTGTGCATTTTCTCCCAAGCCCTACTACTCTTTGAACTGTGGAGCTAAGTAATTTGTTTAAGACCACATGGGCAGAAAAGATCAGAGCTGTAATTTGAACTTAATTCTTTGTGAATTAAGACCAGAGATTGGCCTACCAAAATTTTCTGGGGTCATACAAGTTTGTGAGAGGATTCTAAGGTCAATGAGTAATGGTAGCCTATTATGTTGGGGGAGACACCATGGATATTAAAATTTCCAATAATTAAAAGTTTTAAACTGTGCCTAGTAGATCCTTCTGGTTATTCAAATATTTATCAAGTACTATTTTCTAAGAGGGCTGGGATTTAACTCAGTTAGTAGAACACTGCTCTGCAATCTTTGAGGTACAGACACTCACAGCAAAAATGGGTCCCAGCCCCACAAAAATGGGAGAAGGATGTAGCAATCCATTCCAGAGGCAATTCCAGAACAATCAGCCATTGAAAACCCTATTAGGGTCACTATGAATAAGACAGGACTTGACGGCACCTAACAACAGCAACAACAGCATTTTCTAAGAGTTGTTTCTAGTTGAAGAGAGAAAATGGATCTTTAAATTTAAACTGAAGCAAACTCAGCTAGTACTTACAAGTTAAAGGTCCTTGTGCTGCTTTAATAGATGCATTATAAAAATATATTTTGCCTTCAGGAAAGCAATGTTTATGCTCACAATAAAATTTGCTGATTTAATTAAAAACATTGGCCCTTAAAGAAACAACTATTTCATTTCTGTGATTGCTTATTTGTATTTCAGTGGTTGTTAGTTAAACATTTTCCTATTTTATTTTTATTAATAGTCATGATTTTTTGCTATCTCATGCATTTTATTCTTTTCAATGTTACTTATCTATTTCAAAAAACAGAAATGAACTGAAGAAAAAGATATTTGTATTTCAGAATGTAATTGCTTGAACAGATTTGCTAAACCAAAAGTAGCCATAATAAGAAGAAATCCCACAAGGTCAAGAAAGTTGTTGATGCATTTCCAATCTGTTGTTTAATTTGCTTATAATGAATTATTTTTCAAATAGCATTATTAAAATATGGTCACAAATTCAGCAGATTTTTAAAAAGTTTTCCTGCATCATGAAATGAAAAGATTTAATGTATTCTTTATTTATAATGTAATGAATATTAGTATTTTCTGAACAAATTTTCTAATATATTCATTTAAAATTAAATTAGTTCATCTAAGTATAATAAAGATAACTCCTTTACAAAGTGATTCTTTGTAATATCTAGGTGTGAATTCCCAGCACAGTACACACAGAAGGTTTGACAGGGGGCATAAACAACCATCAAAAAACTTTCAGGATTATTTTCTTTTCAAATGTGAATTCCAAATTCAATATTTACCAACACAGAAGACAAATTTCACTATAGTAAAGTTCTATAGCTTGTTTTTAAAAATAGAGACTGGATGAGTTGCATAGTTTATGCAAGATCTCAAACTGTCTTTTGTAAATGTATCAATAGATTTAAATAAAACCCTTCATTTGTGCCATTTATATACTGTTTATCCCAGAGTCCAGAATAGAGACATCCACCCCCCAACACCCACAGAATATCCCAGAAAATGTTTTTTAAAGTAGTTATCAGTAAGCTGTAATGTTTATGTACATTAAAATATCAAAATAAATCCATTTTATGTGAAAAGAATGCCATTGGATCAGTCAATCAATAAAGGACTATAACTGCTTTATTTATTTATTTATTTTTTTCAGTAAATGGAGGTTGAACCCAGGGTCTCACATGTACTTGGCAAGTGCTCTATCATTGAGCTGTACCTCCAGCCCATTTTTTGAATTTTTTTTTATCTTGAGACAAGGTCTCCCTAAATTACGCAGGCTGCTTCTGGCCTCAAACCTGAGATCCTCCTGCCTCCACCTCCTGAGTCGCTGCCATTGCAGGTGTGTACCACTGCATCCAGAGAACTATAGCTTCTTATGAGAGGAAAACCATTATTTAAAAATATTTGGTCTTATTTAGGCTAAATGGTAATTTAAACCAGGAAAAAGGCCATAAGAGGAGGTCTTGGGAAGGTCATGGGAGGCCCATCAATTAGAGCTTGTGGGCAGAAGTAGATCAAGAGAATTGAATAGTAGCTATAACTGAAGACACATTAGTGGGTTCCAGTTAAATCATTGAAATGTAAGAAGCCCTCCAAACACTAAACTCATGATCCTGGTTTGACCATTTAGTCCTTTGTAATATCTAGGTGTGAATTCCCAGCACAGTACACACAGAAGCCCTGGCTATCTCCTAGGAGTCATGATGGTTCTCTAATCACTTGTTGGTTGTTTTTTTCGTATTCATGTCCCCAGTGGCAGTTCAGTATTTGTCTTTCCTTTCCTTTTCTCTTCTGTTGCTCTCTTTTTACTGTTGTGCAGCCTCTGGGGGTAGTGCCTTCCATGAATATGGTTATAGCAGAAAATGAATGGTGTTTTCTTATCCATCTACGCTCTTATGCATCTGCTGAAAAATATTCAGCATCTATAAATGAATCTTTCAGCCTCTTTTTCTGGTGTTGGAAATTGAAATATTCAAAATCTATAATCTTTGATTCGAGGTTGCCAGCATGACATTGTAAAGCATAAGACAAAGTCATCGTGGCATATAGGAATAGAAAAGTATTACACAATAGTAAAGCAAGGAGGGAGTCTATAACATGGCCATCATTACGAAGAACATTCCTTTCTGTTTGTGCTAAGGTCATCCCCACTACCCTTGATAATTAATATGTGATACAATTTTTTACTATGTTTATTCCTGTATGATTTATTAACCTCTCTTTTTCCTTGCATTTCTATTAATAGTTCATTGAATTATATAAAATTTATTCCGTGTTTGGGATCCAGTGCTACACAAATAGTTCAGAATTCAAGTAATACTTTCAGCTTTTGCTAGGCAAATTCTATCCCCTAACTGAACTGTGGATACTTACAGTTACTAATTCATATCTACACAGGCTACATTATAGCATTTGACATGATGTCTTCCTGAAATAATAATTCTTTCATGGTATTTCCCTCACCATGTCATTGTAATTAATTTTCTATTTGTTTTGCCATTTAAGTAAACATTCCCTTATTTAGATAAACATTCTGAAAATAAAATCAAAGCTGGATGCCACAGTGCATGCCGATAATCCCAGCAACGAGGGAGGCTGAGGCAGGAAGATCATAAATTCAAGACCTGAGGCATCCTATGCAATTTAGTGAGAACTTGTCTCAAAACAAAAATAATAAAAGTGTCTGAGGGTGTAGCTCATTGGTGTGGCACTTGTCTAACATGCACCAAGTTCTGGGTTCTACCCCTTTCCAGTCCTGAAAACAAATAAGAATTGAGGATCTGGGCAATGTGGTACATGCCTGTAATCCTAGAAACCAGGGAGGCTAAGCCAGGAGGATCATAAGTTCGAGGCCAGAGAAAACCTGCACAACTTAGTAAGACCTTGTATCAAAATAAAGAATAAAGGAGTGGGGATGCAGCTTAGGGGTAGAGCACTAGCCTAGCATGTGAGAGACTTGAAAAGAAAAAGTGAGGGGCATTATAATGTAATTGAAAGTTTATTAAACAAAGATGAGGATGTCAGAGAGTTAATCACAACCCACTATAATGTATTAGTTAGTCAGGGTTGCGATAACAACGTATCATATTCTGGGTAGTTTAAACAACAGATATTTATTATCTCACAGTTCAGGAATCCAGAAATTCAAGATACCTAATTTCTTCTGAGAATTCTCTCCTGGGTTCGAATATTGAAGATATTGAACATGTTGACATTTGATGGTCATAATAATGGCCATAAAAGAGATCTTTAAATATCTCCGAATATATAAAGATTAATTTCATATATAGGCATGTATAATAATCAAAATTATTCTAAAATGAGAAATTTATAGTTGATATTTAATGTTTATATGCCCATGTGTAAAACATTTGACAGTTTGGAACGGATTTTCAGATCTTTAGTTTATTGGTTTGCCACCAATCTTGAGCCTGCACCAGTACCACTGTGGGGTCCAATCCTGCCAGATCTCAGAAGCTAAGCAGGATCAGGCCTGGTTAGTAGTGGAATGGGAGACCACCTGGGAACACCAGGTGTTGTAGGCTTGGGAGGTGGACTGGCAACGCACTCCCAAAAATCAATCCACCATTGAAAATCCTATGAACAGCAGAGAAGCACTGACTGTTTTGCCCGATGTACTAAGGATCACTATGAGTCGGATACCAACTCGCCTGCACCTAAGAAAAACCAACAACAAATCTTGCAAGATTAGAAGGGCAAAATTTATATCTGTTCAGTTTGACAGATAAGTAATAAAAAACCTTTAACTTCAATGATATTGAAATATCTAAGATCACACTTTTCAAAAACTTTTTTATTAGTAGTAATTTTTAATGTACAACTTAATGAGTCTCATGATAATATTTCCATACATGCATTTCATTGTACATCACTCACATTAACTTCCCCCTCACCCTTTCATGATTAAGATCACACTTTTAATAAGCAGCAGAACTAAGATTTGGGATTAATTTTCTACTTGTTTTGCTATTTAAGTAAGCATTCCCTTATTTAGATAAACATTCTAAAAATAAAATCAAAGCTGGGTGCAATAGTGCACGCCTATAATCCCAGCAATGAGGGAGGTTGAGGCAGGAAGATCATAAATTCAAGACCAGAGGGAGTGTTAAACACTGTGTGTTGTCTGCTGTGTTATATTCATCCTTTTGGCGAAGCAAAAAGAACATGAAGAAAAATTTGAACATTTTCATTTAGGCTTTGGCAAACTTACATGAAATCTACTATGTTTTAAATGACCCCACCAAAACTTATGTTAACCTTTATAGTAATGTATTTTGGGTAGAACATTAATCTAACTGTCATATTTGGAAGTGGAAACTTTGGGAGATAACTGAGTTAAATGAGTCCATCAAGGTGGGCCCCTAATCCAATGGGACTGTGACTTTATAAGGAAAAGAAATTTGGGCTGGGATGCTCCATCTCAGTATATGTCACCTTGTGCTGCGTTGGGTGTCTGCAGAAAGCCCCGCAAGACAAGAATGACTATACTAGCTACAGTTGCTCAATCTCGAGTGTCCCAGCCTTCACAATTGTGAGGTGAATGAACCTTTATTCTCATAAATTACTCAGATTGTAATATTTTGTTATAGAAAAAGAAAATAGACTAAGGCAGAACCTTTACCAAAGAGCAAAGGGTCTTAAATGGCAAAAGACAAAAATAAGATGTTAAATTGGTAGAGGTGGGAAAAGATGGCATTCACCAGAATAGGAAAATAATGAAAAATTGTGTTGCATTCACCTAACAAGTTAAAATGAAAAAGATCCTTAAAGAAAATTCAGTGTAGAAAATTAGAAGAAAGAAAAAATTAAAAGGATATAGATAAATTCAGTGTATGAGATTATAAACGAGAACTTTAATATTAACCTGAATTACAATGTAAATGAAAAGACTACATCAACATATCTAGTTAGCTAAGATTTGTTGCAGGTGGAAAAGGAAATCAGACAAACCCATATTAAATCTCATGCCTATTATTTAGGGTATATGCAAAATGACTCCAAAATATCATTAAACTTTCTCCATCTGTGAATCTATTTACCACATTTTTTGTTTTTATACATTCTGTGAGAAAATGTTCTCCAAAGAAATACTATAATCATTCCATTTCTTACAATCTGTCCGTCTATTATTCTCTAAAATGCACTAAGATTAAACCTTAGCATTGAATAATTAGCATTGAATAATTAGCTATCATACATTATCAAATTATAAACTACTTTCCTGATTCCTGGCACGTTGTCTCCTTTGCAAGTGTCCATTTCTTTCTTTTTCTATCAATGTGGATGTTTCAAATGGTGGTACCTTGTATTGGTGCCAGTGTTTGCATTTGCTCCAGTAAAAGATATGCCTATTGATTTATTTTTAAGTAAACACTCACATAATCATAGTCTTTATCATTATTAACGCAATAGCAATAATTCATGAGTCATTCTTAGTATTCTAAGTTATTTTGGATAGAGATTTTAAGAACTCAACATATCCACAAAATTTCCAAATAGCTGATCAAACTGATTTTCTAGTTTTTTCCCATCCCTACTACCTCCAAATACACATATAGCAGATTGAGTGTTTCTGCATTTTATCACTCTTTAGCATTAGGAAGTAGAGAGTGTACCAGCAAGTGCACAGTATGTTGGCTTAGAAGAATTTGAGAGCTCTCTGCTCTGTTATTTACAATGACAATGCCGTACTGCCTGTTCATCATGAACTGTCTATTCATGATGTGAGTGCAAACTGTTGCAACATTGTGTGAACAACTGCCAGCTATAGAAGGCTGAAAATTGAAGGAGTTGAAGAATGGGCATACCCAGAATATAGAAAAGAGAAGATCTGAAAAAATAATGTGTCTGATTTGGAATGGAAGGTAGACCAGGAAGGAACCATATTCGAGATAGTCGGCTAAGGCAGACAGGGACTTAGCAACATCATAGGACTAGGCAAGTGTGTCGACTAACCAGGGAGCCAAGTACAAGAGAAAAGCAAGTGTGAGCAGATCACTGTGCTTCATCCCACAGCAAATCCTTATTCTAGTCTCTCCATCCATAGGGTCACCTCCTATAATTCTGTTTCTTCCTTATCTCTCCCATATAAATATTTTTCAATAGCTTGTTCAATTCCCTTACTAATTCTATTCTTTGATACTAATTCAACAACTTCAGTGTCTCTTTGTTTCTGAATGTATCTGTAACACACAGCACACATGCATGTGTGTGCATGCACACATGCACACAAAAACACACATTGCATGTGCATATAGGCAGTTCTGCAATGCCTTGCATACAGCATGGCAGGCAGGCAGGAGGGAAGTGAAATACTTCAGGAAAAAGGGTTTGCTTCTTTCCAGAGAAGGCTCGCATTGTGCTGATTGGTACTGAGAGGTGCCTGTCTCATCTCAGTGATTGAGGAGTGACTGGAGAGAAGGAAGGTGATTAAGGAGGGAAACGAATGCCACTGGGAAAGGCAGTAGATGAGGCTCAAACTTTTGAGGCCAAGTAGAGTTTCTGCAGGTTTATTGATTTTCTTTTTGACATACCATTTGAAAGGCTCCTCTCAAGTTCATGAGTGAGAACATTTTTAACTAAGCCTATAGCAAAGACATGTTTATGGTTGACACTGTCATTTCCCAGTTTATGGTACCTATTTGGGGAATATGTTTATACCCTTCTTAGTGCTGGCATTTACCACACAAAGATACTTCTTGTAAAGGACAATTTATTTTTGTACCATTGTAGTTTGAAAGATTGTTAGGTTATAAGAAGCCTTTGAAATTAGAGCCCATGATTTTAAAATTAATAACAGTAATTACAGGGCTTGGTTATGGTAGAAAAACTGTAGCTTGCCTGTGAGATTGAATACAAAAATTCCAGGTCCAAGGGAATAATAAAAGTTTGTTCTTTCTGCAAGGAGAGCCAGG
Organism: Pedetes capensis; assembly: GCA_007922755.1. Lineage (NCBI taxonomy): Eukaryota > Metazoa > Chordata > Mammalia > Rodentia > Pedetidae > Pedetes > Pedetes capensis. The sequence goes on from VMDO01016677.1 coordinate 46,551, forward strand.
AATAAGAAGGTGGTTTTCCTGGAAGATACTTGGGAGTGGTGAGGGTTAAAGTTTTCCTGAAAATAAGGTGATTCTCTGTAACCTGACCCTGAAGACAAATTTAGGTCATAATTATTTTTTTTTTGTTTTATCCTTTTTGTTCTGTTTTGTGTTTTGTGGTGCCAAAAATCACCTGGGAAATTAGAATTGTTGTTACCCTTTGTCCCTAGCTGCATATTTCAAAGTTTACTATGATTTAAAATGTTTACTGTAGAAGATTCATCTCACCCCAACCTGCGATCTGGCTGCTCATTTCTCTTGATGGTGAGTGGTCAGAATTGGCTAGAGACTGTGAAGGGATGAGAAATTTTCCCCTCTCAAAACCTTCTAAGTATTTATAATGATGACATATAGCAAAGATAATATAACTCCAATGTTGTTGTTGTTGTTAGGTGCCGTCAAGTCGGTATCTGACTCATAGCGACCCTCTGTACAATGGGGAAACACTATTGTCAGTGCTTCTCTGCTGTTCATAGGGTTTTCAATGGCAGATTGATTTTTGGGAGGGGGTTGCCAGGTCCTTCTCCCAAGCCTACAGCTTCTGGTGTTCCCAGGCGGTCTCCCATCCAGGTACTAACCAGGCCCGACCCTGCTTAGCTTCCGAAATCTGACGGGATCGGATGCCACAGGGCTACA
>VMDO01016678.1:0-47147 GCA_007922755.1 Pedetes capensis
GACGCATTGCTCTAGGAAAAGCTGTGGCAAAAGATCTCTTTAGAGTATTGAAAAGCAAAGATGTCACATTGAAGATGAAGGTGCGTCTGACTCATGCCATGGTATTTTCAGTGACATCATATGGTTGTGAAAGCTGGACATTGAACAAGAGAGACAGAAAAAGAATTGATGCTTTTGAATTGTGGTGCTGGAGACGTCTATTGAATATACCACGGACTGGCAAAAGAACCAACAAATCTGTCCTAGAAGAAGTGCAACCAGCATGCTCCTTGGAAGCAAAAATGGCCAGACTGTTTCTTACATATTTCGGACATGTAGTCAGGAGAGATCAATCCCTGGAGAAGGATATCATGTTTGGGAGAGTGGCAGGTCAACGCAAAAGAGGAAAACCCTCCACCAGATGGATTGACACAGTGTCTGCAACAATGGGCTTAAACATACATGAGATCATTTGCCTGGCACAGTATTGGCAAGTGTTTCGATCTGCTGTACATAGGGTTGCTATGAGTCGGACTCGACTCAACAGCACCTAACAACAACAACATACACCATGGAGTTTTATTCAGCCACAAAGAAGGACAAAATTATGGCATTCACTGGAAAATGGATGGAACTAGAGATCATCATTTTAAGCGAATTAAGTCAGACTCACCATTGAAAACCCTATGAAGGTTGCTATGAGTTGCCAGACCCAGAAAGATAAACCTCACATGTTTTCTCTCATATGTGGATGTTGTTGTTAGGTGCCATTGAGTTGTGTCCAACTCATAGCGACCCTTACAGGGTTTTCAATGGCTGATTGTTTCGGGATTGCCTCGGGAGTGGGTTGCCACATCCTTCTCCCGTTTTTGTGGTGCTGGGAATCGAACTCGGGACCTTGGAGTCTGCAGAGCAGCGCTCTACCAACTGAGCTAAATCCCAGCCCATGTCGATGTTAGTCTTCAATATAAATGCATTATTAAACAGATCATGAAAGCAGACAGGACCTAAGTAGAGAAAGTTAATGGGCTAAAGAAAAGGAGGAGGGGATAAGAAGAAAGGGTAATGGGAGTAAACGAAAATTATCACATATATTGCCCTTATGGAAAAATCAGGATGTACATATAGAGATACAAGGACTCACAAAAAAGGCATGCAGAAAAGAGACCATTAGGTGGAAGGGAAGGGATGGAGAAGGGCCATGAGAGGGTAAGGAGGAAGTTAGCGTGGGCTATGTACAATGAAATGCATATATGGAAATGTCATAATGAAACCCATTATGGTGTCCATTAAAATTGCTAATAAAAAGTTAAAAACAACTGCAACATATGCCAATACTTTTATCAATTATAAAGACAGTATAAAATAGCTCCTATGATTATGCACCAAAACAAGTAATGAATGAATAAATAACACCAATTTGTGAAATATCATTGAATTAATAAAACTCCAACAATTATCAACTACTTACTATCTACACTAAACCCAACATTGTGTTCAGCACTGTGAAGTTTAGAAGATGTGGAGCAAGGTCATTTTCCTAGAGGAGTGACCGGTCTTGATCTACCATCACGTAGTCATAGAGCAAGGGGCATCACCAAATTTCCCAAGTGTTTCTGACTGTGTGCCCTCATCTTATTTATTTCAACAGCTATTCATTGACTTACTATGTTCCAGGCTTTTAAACATAAATTACTTCATCACCTGCATCAATTAAAATATTTACAAATCCGGTTTGCAGAGGAGCAATTGTAGTATATGATAGGTAAAATGGTTTTTCTAATATTGCCCAATTATCACACGGCATAACCAAGTTCTGCACTTTTCTAATTTCAAGTCCTATGACTGTTTTCATAGTCCATCTGTGTGACATATAGCGCACATTCCCCTATTCATGGGAGCGTGGTGTCTTGAAAGAAGGCACATTAGCATTGTGAAACCTCACATAGACATGTATTTGTTTTTATGAAGTTAATATCTGCTGTCGAGGGCAGAATTTTTGTGTTCCTTCAAAAGTCTTATGTTGAAATCCTAAACCCCATGTGATACTATTAGACAGTGGGGCCTTTAGCAGGTGATAAGTTCATGAGTTGGAGCCCTCATGAAAGGGATTAGTGCTCTTATACAAGGGACCCCAGAGAGCTTTTTCCTTCCTTCCTTTTCCACCTTCAAATATTGTTCTGACTGATAATCACATCAAAAAAGCCTAAGCAATGAGGATGTGAAATTGAAAGAACTCTTAGATTTTCCAGTTTTTTAAATTTCAAACTTATGTGAACATTGTACAGTAGGTCAAGTATTTTTAGTTTTTACATTTCTGCTTTTATCTTCTTTATGTTTATTTACTTAAGAAATATTTATATATATTTGTACCCAGGCACTGTCCTAGGAATAGGTAAATGGAATTATATAACAGACTCAAAGTCTCTCAAAGAGCTCACTTTCTAGGACAAAAATGAGAAACCATACAAATATATAAATGAGCACAGCATGTAATATGAGTTCAGGTACTGAGAAATTCCAGAGAGATATTGGAAGGAGACAGAGATTTTTTTGTTTGTTTATCTGCTTTTTATAAAAGATTGTCAGAGAAGACCTCTGTAAGGAGGGAACATTTAGGTAGAGATCTGATGGAGTAATTTTTATAAGAAATAAACTCTTTGTACTATAAGCTATTGCCTTCAGCCATACCACCCTGGCATCTGATCCTATCTAATCTTAGAAGCTAAGCAGGGTTGGTCCTGGCTAGGAGACTGCCTGGAATATTGAGTGTTGTAGGCTTGGGAGGAGGCCCCAGCAGCCCACTCCCAAAACAGTCAGCCATTGAAAATCCTATGAATAGCAGAGAAGATTGACAATAATGCTGGGCATGGCACAGTGTTGGGTAGTGTTTCACTCTATTGTACATAGGGTCGCTAGGAGTTGGACCTGACTTGATGGCACCTAACAACAACAACAACCGCCATCACTTATCATGAGCCAATGCTGGCCCTCCAGTTTTATGAATAAAATCTGTTCCCCAGGCTAAAATGATCTTTTCAGCAGCCATGTCATATGGACACCCTTCCTTGACACGACAATGTGAATCTTTTCACAACATTTCAAAGCCCTGCATTGCACTGTTGGATAGCTAACATTTTTATGTGGGTTTACCTTTGAACTCAAATATGTCTTCTTTTAACATCTATTGGAACTAATTTTTCTTTCTATAAACAAAAACTGCTAGTTGCTCATCAAAATCTTTGTTCTTTTCTTCCTGGATCACAGCTAGGCTCCATTTCTTAGTGTTCTTTGGAGTTAGGTATGGATAAATGACTGAGTTACAGCTAGGGGAGTCTGGGCAAATGGACGACACTGCTAGACTTGGCCCAGAAAATCCTCTGGCATGGGTTCCCCTATACTTTTCCTTCTCTGGCACCTGAGCACAGATGATGATGAGGGCCAAGGGACAGCAGAGCCACAATTTGGAAGGAGTGCTGGGTCCCAGAGTGACCAAATGAAAAAGAGAAACCACATGTATTATTCAGTTTCCCAGTACTGCCAACGTGAACTAGAAATAAGCTTCAATTTTGTTGAGCCAATACCTGTCAGAGTTTAATTTCATAAGTATTGAGATAATATGTGTTGGGTTTAATTCCATAGCAGCAGTTCTGCCATAACTAATAAGCCCTGGAACAGAACAATATATCTGCCAGGCATATCCTGGCTTTCCACACCTCTAATATCACACTGCATTGATTGTATTTAAACCTAGACTTATATCAAGATTGATTTATGTAAATCCTATGGCTCCAAAAAGACAGAGTGAGAGAGAATATAAGCACATGTATGATCTTTTCCCTGAAACTTTATTTACAACTTACAGTGCATGAGCTGGTACACGGTATAGTAAGTGGTCAACAAATGCTTGTCCATTGAGTGAATAACTGCACTTATTTGGTATATGGACTTTGTACACCAAATGAATAGAGAATGGTTTTATCAGGCAGGTTTCTGCCTGTGAATGCTGATGGCTCAATGTCTGTGGGTGGCTGCACATACCACAGAGAGAGCTTGGACCACATACAATGCCAAGGGAGCATGCTACTTTATTTCTGGCTAAGCAAAGACAGGAGAACACTAGCCCAAAATTGTTTTCCCTACTTGCTTTATTTCCAAAGGGATCCAAATTATCAAATTTGAATGGTGGATCTCTTAGAAAAGGATCTGGGAGGTAAAACTACCAAATCACTACTGCACCCAGAGCCCCAGCAAGGCCCATCTGTTCAGCCTGCATTAGGTGTTGCCTTCCTTTGAAGAGGTTAGATGTGGAAATGGAGATCTGGTACAGAGGCCACACTTTGCTTTCAAAATTTAGCAAACACTTAGTGCTATGGGCAGACACAGGGCTGGGCCCTTAACACACACACACACACACGCACACACACACACACACACACACACACACACACTCACATTGAGCAAATAAGCTATGGTCCTCAAACTCTGAACTGGTCACCTGAGAAGCAATGAGCATCATGCCCTTGTGGGTGTTGAAGCAAAGCTGGAAAGCCATGAATCTGGGTGATTATGTCTGTTTTCTATGTTTTTTTCTTTCTTTTTTTTCCTTCTCTTTTCTTTCTTTCTTTCTGGGTCTTTTTTTTTTTTTTTTTTTTTTTTTTTTTTTTTTTTTTTTTTTTTTTTTTTTTTTTTTTTTTTTTTTGTAAATGAACTGTTTCTGGGCTAAGTTCCAGATATAGCTGGGGCTATAACGTGGAGGGACACAACAATGATGACTCTTAATTTATTATTTATGTTCAACACCTTCCCCAAAAGATCCAAGATTGTTTACAAAGATGCAATAGAAGATAACATCATTAGAAGACAAAAATAAAATGTCCAGTAAAAGATAAATAAAATAAAACACCATTGAAAGTGCACGGTCATCAAAACAATGAAGCTTGCAAAACGTGAATAATCCTCATATCATATCGCATATTCTAGTATCCTGCCTAGCCACTTATGTTGCTTTGCAGTATGGACCCTGCATTTCCTGGCAGCCAGGGTAGGGGGGAAGGATGATCAGTTACCCATCCAATCACACATGGTGAAAGTACACCAGCTGCTCAGGAGAAGTCCCTATTCCCAGAAATGAGACGCAGAGAAATTCCTCCCGTGGGATTCCATAAATACAATTAACTGTGTTGTTCTGAATCAAGTCCTCCATGATGCTTTTATAGTAAGGACCGTAGAAAGAGTGTAAAATCTCTTGGTGTTGGCCACTGTTATAAAGCCCAAGAGTTTCTCACAGCATTGATGTGGGATGAAGCCCAGCATGACATTGTCCAGGACCACAGCTTTCTAATGGTCTGATGCAGCAAGAGCTTTATGAAACAGATATTTTATCTCACAACAAAGTTTGTGTATTCAGTTCCCATAAATGAGCTATGTAAGTCCTGGAGAACAGAGAAGGGGAGGTTAAACCCTGGGGCCTGATTTGAAGAATCCCAGAGTTTAATAGTTGCTTGTGATGCCAGCTTCCCTCTTTTCCTCTCTTCTCACGTTCAAGTCCCAGGTTTCTAGAGATTTCTTTCCTTCTTTTGCCCTCAGCAACATCTACTCTCAGGAGACTATTAACAGGGAATCAAAATCGTTGCCCCTACCTCATTTATGATGGCAGTCATTGTTCTTGGAATCATTTTGAAACTTCTGCTTCAGAGTTCCCCTAGCATAAACTCTCATAACCTCACCTTAAGAAAAGGCAACCGAACTCTTGTGAGGCTCTGGAAGAAATTCCATCACTTATAACTATAGGTAGAGCAGGCTGAGAATCATTACTTGTAATTGGCAAATGCTCTGCCAGATAAAAGGGATCAGCACAGCCATTCTGAAAAAAAGGTGAGAACTCCTCTGCTCCTCCCGCAGGCTCTGTGGGAGGGTCTGGACACCTGATGACCACTCGTGACAATTCTACAGAGCCAGTCCGATATTCTTTTCTGATGTACCCCACTGAAAAGGAAATCTTCTGTGCATTGTTGCTGCTTGCCTCCCCTCTCATTTGAAACTTCCATACAATCATTTGTAAGAGACTCTGACTATCAGAAAACCAAAGACAAATGGCATAAGTGAATTGGCTAGAAAAATGCCCCTGGAGGCACATGCATTTGAAGTATAGCATTGTGGGTGAGGAATGGGACATAGAAGAGGTCTGAGAGTAGTGACCTGAGAAAGAGATTCAGCCTGCATCCTTGTGGTGGAGAGACGCTGATTTGGGAACTGGAGGAAATGTTTTGAATGTGAGAAGTAATGTCTGTATTAGCAGCTAACTGTAAATACACTTATGGGAGAAGGACGTGGCAATCCACTCCCAAGGCAATCCTGAAACAATCAGCCATTGAAAACCCTATGACTGTTGCTATGAGTTGCTATGATATGACTTGACAGCACCTAACAACAATAAATATACTTAATGGTGAAAGGCTGTGGGCACTCTCCCTAAAACTGAGTTAGAGGGGGAAGCACAATTGCTCCTTAACTTTTTTTTTTTTTGCAGATATTATGCAGTTAGTGGGAGAAGGACATGGCAACCCACTCCCAAGGCAATCCCAAAACAGCCATTGAAAACCCTATGAGGGTCATTATGAGTTGGACTCGATGGCATCTAACAACAACAATGACAACAATGCATTTATAGGTGTGGGATCGACTTTGCTTATTCAATGTCAAATATTGTGTTAAGTATTGGGACCAAAATTGGGTGTAGAAGTAGATGGCATCCGAGCTTGTGGCACTTGCATTCTGTAAGGGGGTCGATAGACAGTCACTAAATAACCATACAGAACATGTAAAATTGTATTAATGATAAACAGTACAAAGAATAGCTCCTTGGGTTTTTTGAGCAGACGTAACTGGGAGATTTGACGCAGAGGAAAGGTTTCTCAGAGAAAGCGAGTTTAGAACTCAAGTGGAGAGATAACTAGGATGTTGCTCTACGTACTCCTCCTCACTTAGTAGAAATGGCATCTAATAAGAGTGACTAAAGGGAATGGGGCTGGCGCTTAGAGAGGTGGGAGTGTGTGGTATGAACTGAAGCTGGGGGAGTAGGTAAGGATTAGCCAAGCCATGGATCATCAACCACAGTAGGGAGCTTTATCTTTCTTTATCTTGGGAGAAACACAAAGATGGGGAGTTTTAATGGGGTGGGGTGGCAAAAGCATTTTTTGCTGAAGAGACTATTTGAGTAACATCACTGAGAATAAACCAGAAGGTTGCCAGTAACCTGGGAAGGGGTGTAGTCTTGTTAAGAGGCTCTGGCCTCTGTGAGGGTGAGTTGATGTGCGCTTGGGCAGGTGGTAGAATAGAGTGAACCAGGTAGTTTCGGCCAGCACCTTTTAACAGGAAAGAGGAGATGTCATCTCGCAGCAGATGGCAACGTACAGTAAAAGTCGCACCACAACCCCACAAGGAAAGAATGGTTACACAACAAACGGGGTTGGGTTGACCATTAAGTTTGTAGAAAATCTCCCATAGGAGTGTTTTTTTTTTTTTCTTTCTCTCTCTCTCATTTTGAGCCATGATGGTTGATCCAAGATATCACGGTGAGAGAAAAAATTTGTGAATTTTCTAACTTTTAAATTTTGCACTAGGGACTCTAACTCAATGAACTGTTTCATGAACTGACATCGATAATAAAGGATAATTGTTACATGAACACTTTTCGTTGCAAACAGAAGGTAAGAGGCATCATAACGCAATGGTTTTGTAATAATCCTTCTCAGCTGTAGGTATTACCCAATTTGGTTATAAAGCCTGTTGAGCCTATAAATTGAACATATATTTTATCTCTTCTGGGTCCCAAAATATTTTTGTCTAGTATTTTAAAAATAGTTTTGCATTTTTTAGATTTTTTTTAAAGTGGTCCCTTGAATGACCGAACTAGAAGTTTGCTGGTGTGCACATTATTGGAGGGGACTTTCAGGTATTTTAATGGTACTCAATGGGAAGAAAAATAAACACATTTTCTCTCTTTTCTCTCTGCCTGCAGTGACTCATTCACTACCACAAAACAGTCAGTCTAATATGGCTAAAGAGAAACATGTAAAGTTTGTACACATTTCAGAATATTTCTAATTTCACTTCAGTGTCCAAGGAGGCTCATCATTTCTAAATTTATTGAACTAAGTAATTAAACAAAAAACATCACACTGGCTTTATGAAGGAGAAATGAGACTTCGCAGCAACAACTGTGCTCTTCACGATCCTGTTCTGAGTTGTGTGGCTCAGGCAGAATGAGGCATGCAGTGTAGAGTCAGAGATGAAGCCGACCTCGGGGCTGCCTCCCAGGACCTCGTAGTCTACGAAGAACCATAGCCAAAGCTATGCGAGCCCGGCACTTCCCAAACTCCCCTTGACCAATGTGACCAGTCACCCTCTTTGCTTGTTCAGTCTGTGACTAAAACATGAGTTCTGTGAGAAATGACGTGAACTTGGGGACCTCAAACGTCAGCTCCAGCACTATGTTCTCAGGCATGGCCCTCAGGAGGCACTCTTTCTGTTTCCTGATGGAGCAATCTTAACCTTGCTTTGAGGGAGAGAGGGAAGAAAGTTGTTGTTGTTGTTGTTGTTGTTGTTGTTGTTATTGTTGTTGTTGTTAGGTGCTGTGGAGTCGGTATCCAACTCATAGCGACCCTGCGTACAACAGGGGAAACACTATTGTCAGTGCTTCTCTGCTGTTCATAGGGTTTTCAATGGCAGATTGATTTTTGGGAGTGGGTTGCTGGGCCCTTCTCCCAAGCCTACAGCTTCTGGTGTTCCCAGGCGGTCTCCCATCCAAGTACTAACCAGGCCCGACCCTGCTTAGCTTCTGAGATCTGACGGGATCGGATGCCGCAGGGCTACGGCTGCAGGCGGAAGAAAGTTGGGAATACCAAATTCAACACTTACCCTAATTTTACATCCCAATTTAAGCAAGAGGGGGCCTTGCCAAGACTTCTCACTCTTCTGAAACTTTAAAGATTGGAAGAGGACACCATTTATGGTTACCAGTGAGGAATTTCATCTATCTGTGCCATTCTCTCGACTCTGCTCCTTCAAAGAATTTTCTTTTTGAGACAATGAAGAGTGCAGACCACCACACAGGAAAAAAGGGACATATTCTCCTTCTGGCCTTACTTGGAAGAGAAAATGATCTCCAAGTTTTAGATATTTTATGATAGTGCCTAATCTTCGCAGGGTGAAAGTTTTCACTGCAGTTGTAAAGAGTCGGGCAACAGTGCATGTCAGCCTTTTCTGTCTTGCAGTAAAGTCTTAGTCACCCTCTGCAATTAATCTCTGTCTTAGCAAAGGCCGGGAAAGTTCATCTCTTTGAACTGGCCTCTCCCTTTCAGCCAGTGTAGCTAGACATGGCCTGGCAGGCACTACCACGTGTCGTCCTTCCTGCAGAGCCCCAGCTCTTCATTGATGCCTCACTCACTCCCATGCACTATGACAGGCGCTTTGCATGCATTATCTTACTCACTTCTCACCACATTGCAGGGAGGTTTTATAACTTCTGCTTCATATACTTAAGAAAAAATACACAAAGTAGCTCTGAAAAGAAAGTAAGTGGCTTTGTCTACTCGATTTACCCATTTATAATGAGGCATTTTTTATGTGACATAATTTTTTAAAATGCTAGCTGCTTTTCTGAACACAGAGAGGTGGCAGTACCTTAGAACAAATGTTGCAAATTGTGAGAAGTCATTCGTGTACCTTCCTAAGTAACTGTAAGCCAATAGGTACTCATGGGCTTAGATAAAGGTCCAAAAGAATGTTTTGGGCTTACTGGAATCTATTCCCACACAGGACTGGTGCTTGTATAGGGAATGCAGACAGAAATAACCTATACTATTTCCTTAAGGTTCTTAGTATTGTAGAGTCTAGTGGGATTTAGCGCAGTTGGTAGAGCACTGCTCTGCAGTCTCTGAGGACCCGAGTTCAATTCCCAGCACCGTAAAAATGGGAGATGGGCCTGGCAATCCACTCCCAAGGCAATCCCAAAACAGTCAGCCATTGAAAACCCTGTGAGGGTCGCTATGAGTTGGATACCGACTCGACGGCACCTAACAACAACAACATTTCCTTAAGGTTCTTAGTATTGTAGAGGTTGAGGGTGTAATGCTCTAAAATTTGAATAATGGATTAAAACTATGTTTATTGATGACCACTGGAACTGCCAATCTAGGCAAAGGCATGGGACTCCATGGTCAAAAGAGACTTGAAAAGTGTGTGGACTCATCAAGCAGGTAGGTCAATCTTCCAAGATCACACAGCCTATAAATGACCAAGTTTTTTTTTTTTTTTTTTTTTTTAGAGTTCAGGTCCTGAATTCAAGTCTCTGCCCTGAAATCTTTTACCAATTTCTTGACAGTTAATTGAGGCAAGTGTATTAGTTAGCTATTGCCGCATAACAGATTGCCCCAAGTCATGGCCTAAACCATAAACATTTATTATCTCAGTTTCTGCCGGTCAAGAATTCAGGAGCAGAGTAGTCGAGTGGGTCTGGTTGAGCCAAGGGTGCAGTCAAACACAGAAACATATCATCTCAGCCTTGACTGGGGCTGTTGGATCATGCCTACGCTCAGTCACATGATTTTTGGAAGAAAGCTGTGCAGTTCTTTGCTGGCTATTGTCAGGAGGCCTCATTTCCTCACCACTTAGGGTCTCCACGGGGCTTTTTGAGTCTCCTCACAACATGGCAACTGGCTTCTTCCAGAGCACAAGAGAAGCAGCCAGACAGCAGCTGCAGTGTCATTTATGACCTACACTTGCAAGTCATGCTCCACCATTCCACTCCCTTGGTTAGCAGTGAGTCTGTGAATTCAGCTCACACTTAAGATGAGAGGAATTAATCTTTGCCCCTTGACAGACAAGTGGCAGAGAACTTGTGGGCAAATTTAAAACCATCAAGGCAGCAAAAATATGACCTCCATCCTGACATCTGGGATGAGCTGACCATAGAGAAATTACTAAGACTTCAGGCACTTGGATAGAAAAATGGCACTTGGTGACGGTACTAGATTCAGATGGCTCATTATAATTATAGTGCGGAGGAGGATAGCGATTTGACCAAGGATCTTCAAAGAAAACATCACGCATTTGCAGACAGCACCTTGCAGGTAGGGTACCAGGCAGTAGGTGAAATTCCTGCTCAAAACTCTGCCTAGTAACACACTGGAAGTCCTCAGTATTGTACTCAAAATAACACCCATACTTATTTCTACTGCCTATGAGGATGCAGGGTCCCTGGGTTTCTATCTCAAGAAGAGGCAATGTTCTTCATGATCAGAAGAGACACGATCATTTATAGTACCCAGTTATGTTGCTGTTGTTCAGTGCTGCAGAGTTGGTGTCTGACTCATGGTGACCCTACATAAAATAGGCCAAACAGTGCTGTTAGTGCTTCTCTGCTATTCATAGGGTTTTCAGTGACAGATCGTTTTTTGGGAGTGGGTTGCTGGGTCCTTCTCCCAAGCTTATAGCACCTAGTGTTTCCAGGCAGTCTTCCATTTAAGTACTAATCAGGTCCACTCTGCTTAGCTTCTGAGATCTAATGGGATCAGATGCCACAGTGGTATGGCTGCAGGCTCAGTATCCATTTATATTATATGTATATATTTGCTGTTGTTGTTGTTAGGTGCCATCAAGTCAAGTCCAACTCATAGCGACCCTATGTACAGCAGATCAAAATTAGGTGCTGTCAAGTTGGGTCTGACTCATAGAGACCCTATGTAAAACAGAACAAAACACCACCCGACCCCACGCCATGCCCATGATCTTTTCTATGCCTTTTGAGCAGCCTCTAAAATGCTGGCGAGAGCTCTGCACTCTCGGGCCAGAAGAGCAAGCACAGGGTGGTACCTCCCCCACCTCCCCGCAGCCCCAGTGGGGAGGACTTTCAGCCCAATGGCTTCATCTTGCAGAGCCTTGGGAGACTGGCAAATACTCTAAACAGATAAAAGATAATTGAACAAGGAGTGAGTAGTAAACGGTGACAAAGTGCTAGTTCCATAATAAGCTTATCTGAGTAAACTTTCTCAGAGCCCCGAGTTCCCGAGCAGGGTGTGGATTTGGCAATAGTAAAGAAACAGGCCACGCCAGGAATGTCTGGGGAGCTAATGAATGCCCCTGAAGTGGTTGACGTTCCTATCTCTGCTTTGGATCCCTGCCACCTTGACTCGAATGTCAGACGGTGTTTAATTGGCAAATAGGGCTTCAAAGGGTTGCTGGGCCCTGCTCCCAGGGCCCCGGGGCCTGTTAATGTTTAATTGTCATGTGCAAGGGCCCACTAGTCCTTGGTAGATTTAGGCGTTTTATTACACTTTGAAAAAGCAATATTATGAGCCTCCTTCTTGCTCTATGGGCATTTTACAGACATGCCTTGGAGTCACATGCTGCCCAACCCAAACTATCGGTAGTGAAGTCACTGCGTTAGCTAGCAGGGCAGCGAGGGTGCCTTCAAGCTGGATGTCCTCCGAACTGACTGCATTGGCTCTAAAATCAAGGAGCATCCAGGGAACCGCTGTCACAGCCATGGGGAAACAAACAAACAAGCAAACAAAAAACTGAGTTGGGGGTTTGGACTGGAGGAGAAATGAGACAGAGGCGAGGGTACGCGAAATGCTAAATGCTGTAATTTCTCCATCGAGTGTCGATGGTGCCTGTGCTCCCTGAAGCTGGCTCTGTTATTCATCGCCTCACTGGAAATGGGAAGGATTTTGCTTTATTTTTTTCTTAATTCCTTTCCCAAATAAAGTCTATCTATTTTCCCTTGTCCGTGTAATTGAAAAAGTCAAGAGATTGTCTTGACAAGACTTTCTAGCCTTTGTTTAATTACACAGGGAAGAAGAAGAAATAACAGAACACACATACTTTTTCTCCCCCACGCTACATGGAGAACGTGAATAAAAGAGTGGCTTCCAACTTCCTGACATTTGAAAAGCACTACTTTGAATTGCATATGAATGATGCCTTTGAATTTTCACTTCAATTCAATTTAATTGGACACATCTTCATTGAGTGTGTGCTAAGTGTTCATATCAAACGATTTCTTTGGTTTTTGAATTAGTGGCTTTTCTAGAAATCGTTGCCTTGGTTGAATTCTGGAAATGTATCGGTTTGTTGTTTTAATCGTTCTGTTGCTGATTGTGAATATCTCTCTAAGGAATGTAAGGAGAAATATCTAATTACCCCAGTTATATCAGGATGGGGAAGCATATATTTATCTTGTTTGTTAATTATATATGTCACAGCTAAAGACCACACATCAGCTAATGCCGACATTAGCCAGAAGGGCCTGGTAAACATCAAAAGCTAGGTGAATAACAAATAAAAAAATATATAGCGAAGTGGAAAGCATATATACTTTTTATATGTTTATATTAAGTTAAAATTTCTTTGTTCTCCTTTTTCTGCCCAGTGCTGCATTCCAAACACAGTCAGGGTTTCATGCCGTGGCTGTCTGTTTTCTTTACAGAAGGATCGCCACTCTGAGCAAGTTTCAGGGTCTTCTCGCGTGTGGCCAGGATTTGGAGACGATGTGGCCGAGACGTAGGGGATCCATTCTCTTTCCTCGAGGGGTCTTCTTTGCCTCTCTTCCAGTCCTTGCGTCCCTACCACTGACTTAGCCTTGGCGATTCCTCTCCTTTGCCGAGAGGTAAGCAGTCAACCCCTTCCGTCAGAGCCAGCACCATGAAGTCCAATCACATCCATGAATTCCAGCCCCAGAGCCTCAGCCCCCTGTGAATGGAGACCCAGGAATAACCTATTCTGCACAAAGCATATGTCCTCCCAATCCATATGCCGAGCTAATTAGTTTAGAGCCTTAAAATGTTATGTGGTTGCTTTCTTAATAGAAATGAGAAGCGGTAAAGAGGCGAGGCCTTTCTTCACACTTTATCAGCTATTTTAAATGAAGGGTGTATTATCCTCCGGGTAGATTTACAGGAGCCAGCATTATATGCCTGACTCCTATTACCATTGATGGCAGTAACTGCACGCACGCGGGAGCTCGGCACTGGCACTTTGCACAAGAGGCCTCTCTTTCCCTTCCGTTACTAACAATTCCTGCTTCACATTTCTGAAATATCTGCAAAGAGAAACAAAACATTCTTCACGATTAAAAGACTATCTGGGTATATCCTTTCAAAGGAAATGAGATTGGTATGTTACAAAGATTTGCAAATTTACTTTATGATAGCAAACGGTTATGACTGCCGCCCACCCTCTTGGCATCTCTCTAGAGGGCCAGGGGTGTGGGGCCATTCAAGGCTTTCTCTGTCAGCACAGCACAAGACTTGGCTAGCGAGGACTTTGAATCTTTAGCCTGTCAACTGTTTACTACCGGTGTTGGCAAAACCAGGGTTAGTGCGTGGAAGAGACAGAAAAGTGGGAGGAGAGACTGTGAAACGGAACTTCCAACTATGAGGAAGAGCCTCTTATATTCATCCACTCATTCATTCATGAGTTTATCGTTTCATTCCTTTGCTCAACAGGACACTTCCTTGCCCCCAGGAAGCTCACAATGTAGTGGAAAGATAGAAATTAAACAACTAATTGCATAGGTAGCCTTATTAATATTGCTATGTAGGCAACCCCAGGGCTCGGATTTAGCTCAGTTGGTAGAGTGCTGTGCTGCAGTCTCTGAGGACCCGAGTTCAATTCCCAGCACCGCAAAAATGGGAGAAGGGCCTGGCAATCCACTCCCACAGCAATTCCGAAACAGTCAGCTGTTGAAAACCCTATGAGGGTCGCTATGAGTCACATACCGACTTGACGGCACCTAACAACAACAACATGTAGGCAACCCCAGGAAGCTGTGAAGAACTTGGATGGGGAGGATGACACAAGAGGCAACTGTAGGAATGAATTCAGGGGCTTCACTCTGATAGACATGTAGCCATCACCATGGTGACAGGCATTGGTTGAGGAAGAGCTTATCTGGTGGGAGGAAGAACATGTGCAAGGGCCCTGAGGCAAGCAGAATTCGAATTCTATAAATAATTTATAGAAAATACATGCATGTTATTTCTAGAAAATATAGTCCATATATAGCATACACTTGTATTTACTAGCAAATAAAATTATTTTTATCTTTAGTACACAAAAAATAACAATGAAGGGTACAGTTGTGTTCTTCCTCTTGCTAAGAAAGTCACATAATAAAGGGTACCATTTACCATGAATCGGTTTGCCATGAAACTGAAGGTAGCCTCAGGTCAAGTAAACTCTTCCAATTTAGATGTAAAACAAGCAGAACCTCTACTAACTCTGCCCTGTCAGGCCTTCCATCCTTCACCCCACAGGATAAAATGACCTCTGTGTTCCCACACACAGGGGTCTACAATGGAGCAATGGACCGGGGAAGCCCTCCGTTACCTGTACTTGTCAAAATATTTACATGGAAGAGTCTCACTTTTAAATATTGTGAAGTGACACATTTAAAAAGTATAATAAAAATGAATTACTAGAAAGATAGTCATGCACTTTGATGTCATCACCATATCAACCGCTATAAAAATCTCCAGAATGCTGACTCTCACCTTTGTACTCCTCTTGTGTTAGGTGGATAACACACAGCTTCCACCCCAGGCTCCCCTTAAAGGTTAGAGTTGTCCCTCAGCTTCAACCATTGCCTCATTGACCTCCAGTGAGCTCATCATCCAGGCATCTATCTACAACCTGTGAAGCTGCCCACATTTCCTGCCCAAGTTCTTTCTCAGGCAAGAGGTTTCCTTGCATTCCTTCCCACGCTCAAGAAACAGAATTTCCCTTAAGAACTTGTGTTTCTGAATCTCTAAAAGCCACCTACTCCAAGTCCTGGTGTTTCTAAGGCGGGGAAGGCAATATCAGATGTCCTCTGTTTCATGATCTTTTCTTTTTCTTTCTTTCTAAAAATTTCAGCATTAATGTAAGAACTAAGAGTCTAAAACCAGCGAAGTAGCAGGCTGGAAAATCTGGGCTAATGCTGCTATAGCATGGGCAGCCAGAAACATGGCCAGTAGAAAGCTGGAGCTCTGGGTAGAACACAGGACCATAAGAACTCTAAGAGGAAGAAACCCCAAAAGGAATAAACTCAACTCCCAGTCTCCTCTTACTCTCTTTTATTCTGCTACATGACTTTATGGGCCTGGGGGGACTCAATGCCTCATTTCTAACTCATTTACCTTCTTACTCTACACAACTGCTCTAGACTATTGTGCTTACTAATATGGCTTCCATTATTTCATTGAAACACACAACTTCCAAATTCTATCTCTAATGTACATTCTCTTCTGAGCTCCAGATTATGTATCCAACTAACCCGTAACCCCTCAGAGTAGGAGGAATCATGCTTCCCCCAAAGATGTCTACATCCTAATCCCCAAACCTGTGAACATGTTATCTCTGCGTGACAAATGAGACTCTGCAGCTGTGATTAGGTTAAGGATCTTCAGATGGAGAGATGATCCTGGGCTAGCCAGGTGGGTCCCACGGATTCATGAGGCACCATAGAAGAGGCAGGCAGAGGGCCAGAGGAGATGCTGACAGAAGGGCAAGCTGGAAGCCTACAAGGCCACAAGCTCAAGAACATGGGCAGCCTCTAGAAGGGGGAGAAAGAAAATGAAAAGCACTTCTCCTGCCCTGGAGCCTTTGGAAAGAAAGCAGCTCTGCAGACATCCGTGTCAGCCCGAAAGATTCACCTCAGGTTTCAGACCAACAGCACTGCAGATGGTCCCCAGCTGACAATGGTTCAACTATGACTTTTCATCTTTCTGATAGGGTGAAGGTGACAGGCACTCAGTAGGAACTGTACTGCAAAATTTGAATTTTAGTCTTTTCCCCAGATAGTGATATGAGGTAGGACCTTCTCTTGAAAAGCTGGGCAACGGTAAAGAGCCACAGTTTGAAGTCAGCCACATGACGATGAGTACTGTGTATGTGTCACTGGACCATGATGTTAGGTAGAATGGGTGTATTAAATGGATTCATTGAGGTATAACTCCATCATAAGTCAAGGAGCATTGGCATAAGATAATAAATGTATGTTGTTTTAAGCCACTTAGTTTATGTAACTTGTTAGAGCAGCATAAGAAATGAATATACTCCTGGGTATCCCATGAGATCCCAAACTATCTTCCCTCCAAATTGGATATTTCTCCTAAACTCATTTGAGGGCAGAGTACCACAACTCCCCCAGTTCCGGAACTGGAGCACAGAGCACAACCTGGATACTTCCCACTTGCTTACCTGTCAGGTTCAATGGCTTCCCCTTATTTTAAGATCAAGTTCAAAGTTCTTTAAGAGACCTACATGGCCCTGAGGATGTGCCCATAGTCACTTAGACCTCCTAGACTCTATCTACACTGGCCTTTTGCAAGTGTCCAGACATGTCTTGGGTGTATACACTCACTCCTGGGCCAGTCTGGAGGCCAATCCTCCTTGCCACCAATGTCTCTGGTTGCTCCCTGTATCCCCCAACTGTGGGTTGCTCCTCCCCATGACAGGGACCGAGCTAGCTCTCCTCCTCGGACCAGGATTGGGGCCCCGCATGGCAGGGGTGGGAATGGTGAGGCATGGCCCTGCGTACAGAGTCAAGGACTGATGGCTTTGGGATGCCTTCAGTACAGATTTTATTGTACAGTTCCTATAAAGAAATAAAGCCCTCAAGCCCACCCTTTGGGATAGCGGAAGTATCATGGCTCCGGTCTCAGTGGCAGCCATCAAGGTACCAGCATCCAGGATGTCCTCTGAGTAGGTTGGCTTCTCCTCCGCTGCTGTTGGTTCCCAATGTTCTACATCTCTTTCTGGCAATAGAGTGGCCTTGGTGAGGACAGGCTGACTTCTCTCTTGGTCGGGCAAGCGCAACCTCTGCAGTCATGGGGCAGCAGGACTATGTGGTGGTACAGCAGGGCTTAGATGGAGATGAAATGACTTTTGAGTGACATGTGCACTGTCCTTATACAGTAATGGTCTCAAAATGGCAGTCAGGCACGAGGGGCTGAGCGCAACCAATAAGGAGCGACATTTAAATCATTGGGGGCCATCTTGCCTCGGGCCCTAGATCAGACCTCCAGGTGGGCTACATAGGCCCCTATCCAAACCAAGCCTCCTCTCTGTCACTGGGGCTATTCTATAATATTCCCTATATCCAAGGTTTTAGCTTTCATGATTTTCCCTGCAAGAAGCCTTCTCTAACCCCCCCTTGCTTAAGTCAGGTGCTTACTCTCGCCTGCTTCCCTAATTTCCTGTGCTTTTTTGCTTTCTGGTAGCTGCCATAGTTAGAATGTTTAAATTCTGACTTTCCAGTTATTCTTCCATTTCCTGAAGACAGGAGCCTCATCTGTCTGGCTTTGGTGTATAGGCTCTGTGCTTGGCACAAAAGCAGACACTCAATAATATTTGTTGAAAACAAAAACAAGCCAGGCACCCTGGCCCATGCCTGTAACCCTAGGGACTCAGAAGGTGAAAGCAGGAGGATCATGAGTTGGAGACTGGAGGCAGTGTGCACAACTTAGCAGGACCTTGTCTCAAAATAAATAATAAAAAGGTACTGGGGTTCGACTTAGTCATGGAGCACTTGCCTAACATGTGCTAGGCCTTGGGTTCAGCACCCCCCCAGTACTGAAACAAAACAAAATGAAACAAACAAACAAGAACCCAACAAGACAAAACAAAATGAAGATAATGGGGGAGTGGGATTCAAGGAGGATTTCATGGCTGGGAACTGAGGATGTGGCCACCACAGACTCTGTAAGACCCACACTCTCTACTCTCCTGGGAAAAGGTTGACAGAGGGTTTGGCTTAGTGCTTGTCTAGAATGGATCTGACCTGACAGACGAGGGGCCACAGGCTCCCCTATTATGCTTAGATATCTGGATGGTATAGCATAGTAAGAGGTTCCATTTCTTTAGTTCCTATGTACTTTGCTGGATTAATCCATTTACTCCTCACATTGACTTCATGTTACCATTATAATCCCATTATACAGATGGAAAAAACTGAGTCAGAGGGAGGCTAAGTGTTTTGCATAAGATCAGACAGCTATTAAGTGACATCCAGGATATGGACCCATATAATACCATTTTGTGCTTCCTACAGAATGAAGGGGGCTAGGATTTAGCTCAGTTGGTAGAGCCCTGTGCTGGAGTCTCTGACGTCCCGAGTTCAATTCCCAGCATCGCAAAAGTGGGAGAAGGACCTGGCAATCCACTCCTAAGGCAATCCCAAAACAGTCAGCCATTGAAAACCCTATGAGGGTCACTGAGTTGGATACCGACTTGTCGGCACCTAACAACAACCACAGAATGAAGGCAGGGGATCTTTGAGGTTACGTGGAAAAGCCACGAAAATGTGTTAAATCATCTCTAGATTATTTACAAGCCTAACGCAATGTAAATGCTATGTGGAAAGTTGTGATACTGCATTGTTTAGGGAATAATGACAAGAAAAAAAGTCTGTACATGTTCGGTACAGATGCAATTTGTTTCGTGAATATTTTTGATCCAGGGTTGGGTGAGTCTGTGGTTGCAGAATCCACAGATGTGGAGGGTCAACCGTATTGCTACTAATCTACTATGTAGTGGACACTTGTTACATGTTAGGAATAAGCAGATGGATGTTGTGTGCTTTCAAAGAGTGTAGACTTCAGTTAGAAGATAAGGAAGAATAATCTTGTGCCACTACCTGACAAGAAAAGTGATTAGTGGGATCCCAGGAGACAATAGACCTGCTGGCTGGGATTGGGAAGGGGTGAAATCTGCACTGTGGGGACTGAAATGGTGGAGTGGCTCAGGAAGCTTTGAGGAAAAGTGGCTGAGTGAAAGCACCTTGCTGCCACAGGATGAAGGCGTCTAGTCCTTACTGCCCCTGGGATGCAAGACCTTCCGGGTCCTGTCTTTTTCCCTGAAGTCAATTATCTGAGCAAGCCTATGCTACCAACTCTCTCCCTGACCTTCAGTGTAAACTCTGCCTATGTACAGTAGGCAGAACATGCTGACATAGGTAATAAATAACCCTTCCCTGTCCCACAAGACCTCAGTTGATTTTTAAAGTTTATGTTATCTCTAAACTTCCCCTGACTCATAAAAATGCTTAATGTTACAATAAGAGACTAATAAAAACAGCTTGAGACACTCACTTGAGGCTGCAGTGTTCCCAAAAGAAAATGGCCCCCCTTGATCTCTCTGACACTAACTCTTGAGTGGTTAATTCTTTGTCTGTTGACCCATGCTGCTGGATGAAGCTATGAAGGTACCAGAAAGGAACTGCATTTTGTCATGTCTTAGCACAGAAGGATGGGAACCACCACCTTCTGGAATTCCCTTGCCTCTAAAGATTTCCACATGAAGGGAGGAGGGAGTTTGACATAGTAGAAGAAGGAGGGAACTTAGGTTCACAATCTGATTCTACCATCCATGGACCCTGAGATATTAAAGAATTGGTTTCCTTTCTGGAACTCACCTTGCTTACCTATAAATTGGAGTAAACCTTATACATGTTATGAGGCTATTTTGAAGTTCAAATGAGACCAGATATAGGAAATTGTCTTACAAATAGTAACACGGGAAAATCAAAACCAGACAAAACAAAGCAAAATCCACAACAGAGCTACCTAAAGGTGTCAGTCCTCAAGAATATGAAACTTTAACTTGGTCCACTTTACTGACCACTCATCCCTTCGACAAATAGTAATTGAAGCCCAGCTACGTTCAGACCTCCACACATTCCAAGATTATTCTTGTTTACATATTTTCAGAAACACTGTGGTTTCCATTGTGTAGAAGGGCACCAATCACCTATTTTTCCTATCAAGACTCATGGCTCTGCTGTTAATGCCCTCTACATTTTTCTTCCTAAGCCTTGTCTACCTGAATCATTCCCGATTTTTTCCTCCAACATTTTTTTTTCCTCTGGGTTTCCTTCACTGGCAGAAGCAGCCATACCCTCTGCTTTTAAGATTAGCTAAGCTTGTCTAGTGGTAGAAGGGCCTGGCAATCCACTCCCAAGGCAATCCCGAAATAGTCAGCCATTGAAAACCCTATGAGGGTCGCTATGAGTCAGATACCGACTCGACGGCACCTAACAACAACAACAACAACAAGCTTGTCTAGAGAGTACAGGTAAGCTAACAAAGGCTGCCCTTCTGGAAGGCACATATATTTGTGCATTTGCCTGGCCAAAAAACACATTTTCACTGTCGTAGAAGGCTTTCAGGCTCATGGCATCTTAATCAAAATGAACAGCTCTCATTTAAAGAGCCAAGGTGCTGGGCAAGCTCTCTGAGGAACCAGTTACAAGTGGAGCAGTGAGGAAGGAGGATATTTGAGTACTTCAGTCATTATCATCTTTTGAAAAAGGCCTGCATTTACTATCAGGATATCTGCAAGTATCCCTTCAATCTCAGCTATCTCATTTATAAAATTGGAATCATACCAATATCCTTTCAGGGCTATTGCAAGGAATAGATTGAAATACTATACAGGAATCAACTTTGTTCTTGGTAAACTCACTGTATTAGTCAGTGTGGAGCAGGGTAAGGAGCGTCTGGTGAGGCTTCTCTCCTAGCTTGTAAACAGTTATCTCACAGTGTCCTCACATGGTCTTTTCTCTGTGCTTGTACATCTAGATGTCTCTTATGAGGACAACTGTCCTACTGGCTTAGACTCCCACTCTTATAATCTAAAAGTTCATAACTCTTCAATAACTTAATCCAAAGATGCTGAAGTGTTCCAAATGCCAGACAAAGAATTCAAAAGTCTACTTGTAGAAAGGGCTGGCATTTAGCTCAGTTGGTAGAGCGCTGCACTGCAATCTCTGAGGTCCCGAGTTCAATTCCCAGCACCGTAAAATGGGAGAAGAACCTGGCAATCCACTCCCAAGACAATCCCGAAAAACATCAGCCATTGAAAACCCTATGAGGGTTGCTATGGGTTGGATGCTGACTCGATGGCACCTAACAACAACAACAACAACTTTTAGAAATATTCAATGACCTCAAAGAGGATTCAAATAAACAAATGAATGAAGCAAAGAATTTAATTCTAGACCTTGACAAAAAATTTAGCAACTTGGAACAGAAATTCAGCAAAGAAAGAGTGTGGAAAACAAAAGAAAAAAAAAAAACACCAAATAACAATAATAACAACAAACAAAAACAAATAAATCTTGAAAATGAATATCTAAATAAATCAAATAAAAAAACCCTCAATGTTAAACATCACCAACACACTACACCAGATGGGAAAACAATAATATCAGGGATTGAAGACAAGAAAAAAAAAAAAAGCCATCATGACCACAAACGTCAAGACCTCTAGGACACACCTATGCAACCAAACCTATGAATCTGTGGTATAGGAGAGGGTGCCAAGATACAAAGTGAAGGCACAGGAAATCTTTTCGATAAAATTACACCAGAAAGTTTCCAAAATCTAAGGAAAGAAATGGACAAATACAGAAAATTTTTAGAACCCCAAATACATATGATTGGAAAAGAACCTCTCCATGTCATATTATAGTTTAAATGCTGAGAGTACAGTACAAGGAATACTGAGAGCTGCAGGGGAGAAGTGCCAAGTTATCTATTTCTAAATACAGTAACCCCTGTGTTAGGGGTTAGGACTTTAACACATGAATTTGAGGGAAGGACCACATGACTCCCAGTATTCATGTAAATAATGTTATTGTAATGCTCAGTGCTCACTTTGGAAACAAACATGAGTTAGCCATGATGTTTTTCTGAAGTGAAATTTTGAGAAAACGAGTCATGTACAAATAGGGATATTTCCAAAGTAAAGTTAAAATGTTTCCTTTCCCTTATCTTTACCCACCACATTCTTTTCCCCTCACGAGACAATATCCAGCTGGATTTCTCTATGAGAAATGAATAGAGATGATATCTGCACTGTGGACACCCAGTTCCATTGGGTGAAGTTGATACTGCAGGAAGCAGTGCTCCCTCCAGAACTCAGGATGGCAGTGTTTTCACACAATCTGCAGGAGCAGTCTGTCTTAGTCTATAGAGATTTTGCCTATTATGTAGAAAATGGTGTATTGCCCCACAATGTCCTGGGTTTAAGTGGGACACTGGGATTTTACCCAAAGGAAGATGGGTCATCATACCACCGAGACACCTGCATCTCTGTGTTCAGTGCTGCACTTTTCACAATAGCAAGGATATGGAATCAACAAAAGTGCCCTTCAACAGAAGAATGGATAAAAAACTATGGTACATACACACGATGGAATACTACTCAGCAATCAAGAAAAATGAAATAAGGTCATTCACAGCAAAATGGATGGAATTAGAGAAAATTATTTTAAGTGAACAAACCCAAGCTCAGAAAGAGAAACACCACATGTTCTCACTCATATGTGGGAGCTGATTCTATAGTATAAGAAGGAAAAATCCTATTCAAAGTTCGGATGAAAATAAAACAACAACAACAACAAAAAAGCTAAGAATGGTGTCAATATAAATGGTCTAGAAAATGCATGCAATTGCTTTTCTATCTTAAACAGAACTGGAACTCAAGTACATATTGAAAAATACTACCAAGTAAATGATAGAGAAGACTTAGATGGGGAGGGTGGAGGAAAAGCATACAAGAGGGTAAGGGGGTACCTATATGAATAATGTACATCAAAATGCATATACGGAAATGCCACAATGAAAAGCATGTCAAAATGAATCACATTAAGGTGTACATGAAAAATTTCCAAAAAAAAAAAAGGAAATGAACAGAGACATCGCCTGCAGTCACCAAATGCTGAACTGCTCCTCCAGGGGGAGAGTTGGCCCTGCTCTCAGCTCTGGGCTTTCCTGGACCTCATGGCCATCTCCCAGCCTAGCTCACTTGGAGCTCTGTCTTTGGCATCAGGAGCATAGCAAATTATACACTGCAGGTCAGCATAACTGCCTGATGAAGATAATCCTGTCTGCTCACCTGCACACTTGCCCTGTATCAAAAGGCCCAAGTGAAAAGTCTCTCATTTGAACTCAAATGCCATGAAAAGTAGTTTCTTCCAGGAGCCACTTTGCCCAGGTGTTCACATAGTTGGGGACTATAGAAAAGAAGGTGGGATAAACCAGCCAAGGACATGACTTTCAGATTATTATTCTTCCTCAGGCTGGTAATGAATAGGAAATGAGTCAGAGATGCCTGGGATGCAAATAGCAGCAGGAATGGAATAAAAAATGCCTATTTTTATGGGCAAGTCTAGATTGAAGTAGGCTTTTTCTGCTTTTAAGGCTTCTTTTGATCCTAAACTATTTCTGATAAAAAATAAAGTTTATAGACTAGAAAAGGAGCAATTGATATTTCTTCTCATATCCCATTGGGGTTGCCTAGCCCATGTCACAAGAGAAAGCAAACCTGAGGTGTGAAGAAGGGAGTTCAAGTGTTTCCATATAGACCTGAGACTGAGTGGGGATGACCAAAAGTAGCAGAGTGGACAGCTGGCAGTAGACACCCCTGTATTCTTCCGAGTTCTTATCATCATCTTTTCTTTTTGCTTCTGTAGGTAGAGGCATTCATTTACTTAAAACAATCACAGGAACAGCCAGTGCTGTGTACTGGGAACACAGAGATCAGTGAGAGATTCTCAGGGATGCTAAATGTGGAGAGGACACATAACATCTGGGGAGGGGGGTGTCAGGCCTGGCTTATTAAGCAGCTTAAATATGTCACTGAGGACTGACCACAATCTCAATTCCATCATGTAGCCCTTGTTGGATTAAGCTGGTTGACAGAAGCCAATGGCACTGCTCCCTTTCTTATCCACACCTCAATTCAGCCACTAACCTTACTCTATGGAGCTACTTAGATGCACAATCTTGGCCTGTAGCTATTGTCAATGTAATGCCATCCAGAGATGGGTTTAAGGCTGGGCTCCTGAACCAGTGCCTACAAGGTGCCAGAGGTACCAGAATTGGTTTGTTGTTGCTAAGTGCCATTGAGTCAGAGCTGACTCATAGCAACCTTATGTACAACAGAACAAAACACTCCCCAACAGTGTGCCATACACACAATCTTTTTTATCTTTGAGCTTGTTGTTCCAGCCACTGTGTTTCTCCTCATTTTGAGTCGTGCCACATAACCAAAAGGAGGTCCCAGTGGTTCCATTCCATTCCCATCATTAAAGTCTACTCTACTTTAAGGAGGTAACTCTTTCCAACCTGGGCGGCTTATTTTCCAGAACTATATTTGACAGTACTTCTCTGTTACCCATAGAGTTTTCAATGCTAATTGTTTTGGGAGTGGGCTGCCAGGTCCTTCTCCCTTGTCTTAGTCTGGAAGCTCAGCTGAAACCTGTCCACCATGAGTGGCCCTTCTGGTATCTGAAATACTGATGGTGTAGCTTTCTATATCACAGCAACACACAAGCCCCCACAGCACAAGAAGCTAACAGACCCATGGGGGAGGATAGGCTTGGCAAAGCAGAATTCTCAGATGAGCACCATGGAATCACATTGCTGGGCCCCAGTGGGAAGATGGACTAGTACTCTGGGGGTGGCAAGAGCACAAACCAGACTAAAACTAACCCTTCTTATTGTCTTATTTCAGTTTACTTAAAATTAGTATGCACCTAAGTTTAACAGAAATTAAAATGTGCTCACCCATTTATGATGACAAGTGATCCTCCATTTTCTTAACACCTGGTCTCAAGTCTCAGAAGCAAACTTTGGGAGTATTTTAGCTAGTTCTCTTTGGATTCAGCTACTTGTATTTAAGTAGCACTGTATGTACACTGATTTTTCCTGGTGAGCACATTTGATTGCAAGTCAAGACTCAGCCTCTTGCCCTGACTCCTAACCTCCCCAACCCACACAGACTCTTCCCTTTTCTTGAGTTCTACATCTGCACATTTCCACTTGTGGGCCAGATCTTCCCCCTACCCTGTATTCTTGTGGTCCCTGAAATAATAATGCTTTATACATTTTCAAAGAGTTATGAATAGAAACAAAAGCCAAAACATGCTACAGAGAGAGTATACGGCCCACACAACCTAAAATATATAGTCCTTTGCAGAAAAATTTTACAAAACAAAGCACTATCTTTCCAATACTATAGAAATATTATCAAAATCAGTAATCATTTTTATATTGTTCTAATCCAGCACATACTGTTTATTATAGGCCCAAGTGATGTACTATGATAGTATTCCCTGTCTTATAAACAATTTTTGTTTTAAATCTTGCATTATTAATTGCACTCACCAGTCCACTTCTTCATCTATCCTCAATCTTTGCCAGGTTCTCTCCAATGTGTCAAAACTCTATTACCATTATTTTTAACATATATTGAATATTGCTTAATGCATCAGTTCCTTTTTTTCCCTAACACCCCTTCCCAGAGTCTCTTTGGCTTTCTGTCCCCACGTGCAATGCTTGTCTCCTGCCATGATGGTCACCCTGGCACTCTTCTCTGTTGGATCACCATTTCTTGGGTCCTACTTTTACTTTTTCCTCAAGAGAATAATGTACAGTGACTTCCCAAGAAAGGGGTATAAGAAATAGATGTGTTAGCCAGCTTGCTGTTTGCTTGACCTCACAGGAGGGTGATGGGATATGGCAGATGACATGGGGGGCTTCGTAGCTAGGAAGTTCCCACACCTAGAGATCATACATCTGGGCTGGTCCACTTCTATCCACAGTATCCCTGCACTGTCCATCCTGAGAAGCATGTATCTGACTCACCTAGGGCCCTGGCCAGGGAATACACTGGGGTGCTCCCATCCAAGGGCTCCAGTGCCTCTCAATCCTGCTGTGGTCAGCACTGTATTTCATTCCCTTCCTCTACTGTATCTGGCATCACCACAGCTTACCATTTTGGTTTCACTAAGATAGATAGAGCCTGCAGCCATAGCACTGTGGCATCTGATCCCGTCAGATCTCGGAAGCTAAGCAGGGTCGGCCTGGTTAGTACTTGGATGGGAGACTGCCTGGGAGCTGTAAGCTTGGGAAAAGGACCTGGCATTCCACTCCCCAAAAACAATCTTCCATTAAAAACCCTATGAATAGCAGAGGAGCACTGACAATACTGTTTAGCCTGTTGTACATAGGGTCACTATGAGTTGGACACCAACTTGACGGCACCTAACCAGAGAGATAGATAGATGGATACATACATACATAGATATTGTGTTTTCCTACCATCCTTACTTAGGCAACAGGAGGAGACCTGGATATTCAATTGCTTCACATTTTGATTTTCAGACAAACCATTTCACTCCCATGCTTCCCTGGCTCCCACCCCCTTCTCTCTGCCTCTCTTTGTCTTTGATACCTGAGCCCCCTAGTGACTCTTTGGGACACTGTGTTCTGTTTCATAAGCCCCTGAAGTGATGCTTTCTCCTCTGCAAATTATTTTTCATTCTACTTTTGTCTTTAAAAACTTGTTGAAATCTGTTGCTTGCTTTCTCTCATTGCCATTGTATGATTTTTACTCACTGATTCCTTAGTTACAAAGTTGGAAGAGAGTAAATCATGGTATATGATCATTCTCTCATGCTTAATGTAGGTCTAAGTAACCATAATGTAGCTGGGATGGTAAGTGTGCAAACACAGAAGTGAGTGTATACTCTGAGAAATCCAAGAATTCCATGAGAAGGGATACTGGAGTCAACCTGAAGTGTTGATATTGAGTGGACAAGTGGACACAGGGGATAGAATAGCAGCTGAGGTAGTGGAAAAGGCAAGAGCAAAGGCCCATGTGGTAGGTAAGTGTGGGAGATTCAGAGCACAGCATAGTATATTCTCATTTGCCTGAGACTTGAAATGAGCATCACCTAAGTTTAAAAGAAACTAAAATGTGCTCACTCTTGTATGATGACAAGTGATCCTCCATCTCCTTAACACCTGGTCTCAAGTCTCAGAAGCAAACTTCTGAGAGCAAACTTCAATGAGACTTAGTTACTCATTCCAGTAAGGGACAGGGAGGACCTCCTCTCCACCCCCCAAAAAAAGCCTTTTGAATGTAGGGAAGAAAGAAGTGGCTCATTCTTCAGGGAAAACTGACTTGTGAGTCTAAGAAATGAGTTGGTGGTTGTTCTTGTGGTTATTGTTAGGTGTTGTCAAGTTGAGTCTGACTCATAGTGACCCTATGTATGGCAGAACAAAATACTCCTCAATTCTGTGCTAGGCACACGATCTTATTTATGTTTAAGCCCATTGGTACAGACACTGTATCAATCCATTTAGTGGAGGATTTTCCTTTTTTCATTGACTTGTCACTCTCCCAAACATGATGTCCTTCTCCAGGGACTGGTCCTTCCTGAATACATGTCTAAAATATGTAAGATGCAATCTAGCCATCCTTGCCTCCAAGGAGCACTCTGGTTGCACTTCTTCTAGGACCTATCTGTGAGTCTAAGGAATGAGTTGGTAGGGAATCTTTTATAAGAGATATCTTCAGAAATGATGATTCCTAACATTGATTTAAAAAGTGAGCTGTGTTCCAGGCTCTGTGCTGGGAATGAATATGTATAAGATGTGGTCCATACTCTGGAGGAGCTTGGATCCCGGAATAGTGAGATGGTAGATAGTCAGATAAACATGACTGTAAGACCAGAGAAAATTGGCTGAAGAAGAGAAGTTCAGAGCTGTAAATCCCAGATGAGAGATTTAGCTCAGGAAGTGGGAGAAAACTCCCTGGTGAAAAGGTAGGAATGTATAAGTAGATTCAACTCTTGAGTGGGGTGTAACTGTCCTTGCGCTTCCTGGAATCTTAAGTAGGCTAAACAAACTTGTTTTTCTTTATCATAGTAACTGGTTTGAGGTATCCTCCAAGTTTTGATTCTGTCCTATGGATGCCATTTAATTTGTCACTACATATAAGACTGAGCCCTACTCCCCAGGCATGAGGCACAAGGATAACATGGAAACCATACTTCCTGTGTTGACCATGTGCCACGGATTGTGGTTCTTCTCATGCATCCATTTCATGGAATGCTCATCATATAATTTTATGAGTTGATGAGACCCTAACACTATTCCCATTCTATATTGAAGAAGTCTAGAGTTAGAGAAGTGAAATATTTTGGCAAAATATCTGTCACCACCAATGGGGCTATATATTGAACACTGCTGTGGTTTACCCAAAAAATTATACTCTCAACCACTAAGATATATTGTATTGCAACTTTTGAGATTGCCTTTCCTTTCTTTGAAAGGAGTTAAGAGGTCTGCAAACTGGAAACAATGGTGTACTAGATGCCATGAACACATGCTTAAACTCAAGAGTTTAAACCCAGCCTGGGCTCTGCTCTGTGTTAAGTCTATATGCTGAGGGGTATTTAGGTACATGCTTGGTACACTCTAGGCCCTGGGTGCTGGGCAAATGCCACCAAAACAAACAAGTACTCCACACTAGACCCTTTCCTAATGTATAGATCATGAAAGGTAGCAGAGAAATGAAGATTTTCTTCCTACTGCCCAAAGCCAGGAATAAGTTAATGGAATTGATGGGTTAGGAGCCACTGACTCCTGAGGTTTATACATCCAGGCTTTGAGCCAGTCCAACATGGCGGTCCAAGCAGAGTCCACAAAGCATAAGGCCAAGGGCAGCTGATCTCCCTGCTTCTCAATGTCCCCACAGGAACAACAGAGCTGTGGCCTCAAAGAGTTATGAGCTCTGGCATCCTGCAGTGAAAGAAACAGGCATCTTCCCTCAGTCCACTGCCCTTAACATGCCAAAACCATGATTCATGGCTCGTGAGAACACTTTCTTTCTTCAGAGCCACTCTTTGACTTTGCTTTCGGCCCAGGAATAAATTGGTCACAATCAACCCTCCTAAAGAAGTGGTTTCCCGGCCACATAACTCTTCTTTCTGAGGACAATGGCTTTGCCCAGTGTGCTAAAAGGGAAGTTTAACCAAAGGAAAAACTGAGCCCATGTTGATAAAGCATCAATGTTATCAAAGGGCAGCCAGGCATGAGAGCTAAGGCACCCTTGCCTTGCGGTGACTTTAGGAACACCCACTATATGCATTGCTCAACTGCCCCATGTGTGGATGTGTCTACCTCCCCCTGCCAAAAAAATAAATAAACCCACTGGTGACAATGCCAGAGATCAAACAATTTGTCCTTTTCAACTTATGCTAATTCCCCAGGCTTCTCCATGCCCTGCCTAATTATGTTGTTTTTATGAAGCTCTTAATTGGACATTATCTAAAAGACATGACAGTCCTTTTCATGAGGGGCTGCCTTGTGTGGCCTTGGGGAAACCACCCGTGGTCTGGAGTAGATACTGGTATTGACTTGATGCCTACTAGGCATCAAGGACTGTGCTCGATCTTCTATTTGTGCTCTTACTGAGTTCTCACCAAACTCTATCAGCAGAACATTTGTCCATATTTAGAAACAGGTTCATAGAATTAAGTGCAACTCTTAAGGAAATGTAGTTAGACAGCAGGGCTTATACAAGGACTGCCTAATACAACGAAGCATATGATGGCTGTCTCTCAGACATCTCTCCCTACATTAACATGTGGAATGATCTAAGAAAAAAAATGGATCGATTGGAATGACAACAAAAATATATCTGGGCCTGATTCTGGGGAAGGAGGGCCAAGAAACCAAAAAACCAAAAAACCTTTCTGTCCCATTATTGCTTGTGAAAGCTGAACACTGAATAAGGGAGACAGGAGAATTGATGGTTTTGAATTATGGTGCTGGAGATGAACATTGAATATACCATGGACTTTCAAAAGAACCAATAGATTCATCCTAGAAGAAATGCAAGCAGAGGGCTCCTTGGAAGCAAGGATGGCTAGAGTGTATCTTATGTATTTTGGACATGTCATGAATGACCAATCCCTGGAGAAGGACATCATGTTTGCGAGAGTGACAGGTCAATGACAAAAAGGAAGACCCTCAACTAGAAGGATTGACACACTGTCTACAACAATGGGCTTAAACATAAAAATGATCATGTGCCTGACATAGCATTGGGTAGTGCTTTATTCTGTTGTACATAGGGTTGGACCCAATTTGAAGGCCCTTCAGAACAGCAAAATGTTATTAGGAGTAGTTGCAGCAGTAATAGAATTTAGATAAACAAATTGTTTAGACAAACTACCTCTAAATATTATTTTTATTATTTACACATTGTTATTTAACACTGCCTGCCGCCATATCCCTGTGGCATCCGATCCCGTCAGATCTCCAAAGCTAAGCAGGGTCGGGCCTGGTTAGTACTTGGATGGGAGACCACCTAGGAACACCAGGTGCTATAGGCTTGGGAGAAGGACCCAGCAGCCCACTCCCAAAAATCAATCCGCCACTGAAAACCCTATGAATAGCACAGAAGCATTGACAATAGTGTTTCCCCTGTTGTACATAGGGTCGCTATGAGTCGGATACCAACTTGACGGCACCTAACAACAACATTAGTAGCACTATTTATATAAATGTTTGAATTTGCAGACCTTCTTTTTTGCCTGCCTTGCTTGCTTGCTTGCTTGCTTGCTTGCTTGCCTGCCTGCCTGCCTGCTTGCCTGCCTGCCTGCCTGCCTGCTTTGCTTTGCTTTGCTTTGCTTGCTTTCCTTCCTTCTTTCTTTCTTGCTTTCTTGCTTTCTTGCTTTCTTTCTTCTTTCTCTTCATTCTTTCTCAGCACTGGAGACTGAACTCAGGATCCTTGCACATGCTAGGCAAGTGCTCTACTACTGTCCTATTCCCCCAGCCCTACTTCCTTTCTCTTTCCACTGGATTTTGGACTGTCTTAGCAGTCACATCAGCAACAATTCTTCTCAACATGGAATCATCCTGATTGTGTTGGGAGGCTTTCCATGTTCCCCAGGACAAGCCTCTCTATCTCACCAGCCACTTCGGGTCTGAAGAGGGAGTGAGAGGGCTGGGATGGGGCTGAAGCTTCCCTTTCCAGAAAGCTGCCGACCTTGCTCCCTGGCTGCAGCGGGGAGTGGCAGCCCTCATGCGGTCAGCCCAGGCCTTCAGCTCCCTGCCCTGCAGTCGCTCCTCCTTCCCTGTGTTCCTTCCATCACAAACGCAAGGCCCTGCCCGCCCGTCAAGGCTTGGAGTCACTTTGCTCCTTCATCAGCATGGACAGGCTTGCCTGGATCATAAAATTGTTCTCTGGAGTCCCAACTATTCTGCCTGTGGCCCCCTCTCTACCTCCCCTCCACACTTCACCCTTATTGTTTCTTGCCAGAGAACCATGGCCCTTCTTAACCTTCCTCCCCGCTTCCTGATGGGCATTTTCTATCTAGTCTCCACTCTGCACAGGCAGCCTTCTACACAGCACTCATGTGAGGTATTTGCTGTTGTGACAATGTCCTTTCTCAGTTCCCCACCCCCACCCTGGCAAACCCTTGCTCCCTCGAACTGGCCCAGGACACTCCCTCCCATGCCACTCCCATTCCAAGAATACACCATGCCATCACCTGGTTTGTTTCTAGGCCTTTTCACAAAGCAGTCCAGGTACCTGTCCTTTTCCTCCTCTAGTGCAAAATCCTTTCTGGCCTACCTGGCAACCCTTGTTGCATATCACTTTTATGATTCAGTTCCTAGGAAGAACTGATCCCATTCTTTTCTGAATGTCTAGTGTACCATATGGGCTGGGGTTTAACTCAGTTGGTAGAGTGCTGCTCTCCACTTTCTGAGGACATGGGTTTGATCCCCAGCACCACACAAATAAGAGAAGGGCGTGGCCATCCACTCCTGAAAACAACCCTGAAACAATCAGCCATTGAAAACCATATGAGGGTTGCTATGAATCAGACCCTATTCGACGGTATCTAACAACAGCATTGCACCACAGCTTTGTCACTCTGTCATCCTCAACCATTTCCACAGTTATCTATCTTACTGCCCTAAGAGCTCCTTGAAGGTCAAGAACCATGTCCTATTCTCTCTACCCAGCAGCTGCACTGCAGTAGCTCAACCAAATCTCTCCTTCCACTGCAGGTCTGGCCTGCCACATTTCCATCTGAGCCATGGCATTCCCCTCACTGAAGTTTAAGGGCACTCAGACAGGTAATAACTATTATTGGGTCTAAACATGCCCATCTATGACAACACAGTCCTGCTAAGGATTAAGCAATGAGCATTGTTTGGGGATCTGGAAACAAGCCCTCCTAGATGAAATAGCTGGATTCTGGTCAAAGCAGCACCCCTAGGGAGATCTAAGTGCCCTCAGACCTGATTTTGATGATGCCTTCTTAGATCTGGAATTGATGTTAGAATATGATTTGGGAGGTCTGGGCAGAGAGTGAATGTGTTTTGCATGAGAGTGGGACATGATTCCCTGTGAGCAGAGGGAATGTTGGGGAGCATGGTAGGCAGCCTCCAAGAAGGCCCCAAAGATTCTTGCATCTCCTATCCATGCTCATGTGTAGCACTTTACTGCTAGGAGTAGTGATGACTTGTAGTAACCACCCCCCCACACACACTCATGGGAATGATGGTACGCAACAGTGATTCTGGGTCCTACAAGACATTACAACTTCCATCTTGGATCCCTTGCTGTGGTGGTAGACAGAGCTGCCATGCGTGAAGGAATTGATCCCCACAAAGAGATTTTATTGAGAAACCAAGGCCTCTCAACCACAGCCAGTACTAACTGGCAACATGGGAGGAGCATCTTTAGAAGTGGATTCTCCAGCCCCAGGCAAGCCAGCTCATGGAAGACTTCAAACCACTACCTTGTAGCTAAGTTACTTCCCAACTTGCAACCCATAGAAATTGTGAGAAATAATAAATGTGAATTGAGGTTCTTAGGCTGCTAAGCCGAGGTTAATTTTCATACAAAAATAGATAATTAACATCATATACTTCTTCATTAAAAAATCAATAAATGAA
The DNA here is from genome assembly GCA_007922755.1 of Pedetes capensis. Lineage (NCBI taxonomy): Eukaryota > Metazoa > Chordata > Mammalia > Rodentia > Pedetidae > Pedetes > Pedetes capensis. The sequence continues at coordinate 33,795 of VMDO01016678.1, forward strand.
GAAGCAGCAAACAAATAAAATAAATAATGAGTCCTGTCCTAAGGTCAGAAGACCCACTAGTGTCTATGGTATCATTCAATACTATGCTGCTCTTGCTAAGGTACTTGTTTTCTGATCCCTGACCTTAGTTTTCTCATCTGTTAAAAGATGCATGACTTAAATGATCTATAAAGGCCAATACAGCTCAGACACAGAAATTTTCTAGTTCTCCAGCCAGGCACACCAGGGCCCAGCATATCAATAGCTGCTGGGCTCAATTAAAAAGCCTACAAGCCAGACTTACGTCATGCTGTGAGAGTGATAAACTGTGGGGGCACAGTTGCTTCACAATGCTGCCTACTTATCACTAGAAACAAGTGTCTCCAGGATTTTCATGCAAGATCAAAGAGAACACGTGGTACCAATGTTTCTGACAGTGTCAGCCACCTGACTTGTTTTGGACCTACTGGGGGACTGTGGAGACCGGAACTCTCCTCTGACCCTAGCTGGCAGGGCCACAGCAGGCCAGAGACATCCTCCTCTCTCAACCTCAGGGTCCTTATCTGTACAATGGATATGACAATAGTGATAACTTAGAAGGACTGTTTATTAAAGAGGAGATATGTATGAATGAAAGTGCTCTTATCCATTGGTCCTTCCATTGGAAGGGTCATTTGGGGGCAAGAGCTTATGTTGAACTTTTGGGAAAGGGACAGTCAATATATTAAGATTCAGTTGTCATTTCAGGCTTAAGATTTGAAGGGACACAAGGTGATATCAAGCATTCTAGAAAAGACAATGGTAATGTTTTCACGCGTACTATGACATGGTATAATAGGGTACATGGCCCAGTCTCCATTTCTTATTGAATTTGTATTAGAAAGAACTATAGACAAGCTGCCTGCAGCCGTGGTCCTGTGGCATCCAATGCTGTCAGATCTCGGAAGCTAAGAAGGGTTGGGCCTGGTTAGTACTTGGATGAGAGACCACCTGGGAACACCAGGTGCTGTAGGCTTGGGAGACAGACCCGGCAACCCACCCCCAAAAATCAATCAACCACTGAAAACCCTATGAACAGTGGAGAAGCACCGACAATAGTGTTTCCCTTGTTGTATGTAGGGTCACTATGAGTTGGACACCTGTTGAGGGTTTGGCCCTAACTTTAGCAGGGCTAGTCGGGAAAGAAGGACCTCGGGAGACCTTCAGATGGTTAAAGAAGGACAGGGAAGGTTTATTGGGATGCTCCCCTTATGGAGAGCAAGGAGCAAGCAGCCCCTATAGAGCAAGGCTCTATCCCTTTAAGTGCTGGCTCTAGGCCTGCAGCATAGAATGCTGCAGGCTAAGTGCTGGTACAGCTCAGCCTTAAAGGCACAGCCACAGCTGCAGATGTTCAGTTGAGGTCCGATGGTCTTGACTCTCTCGGCTCGCCTTCTTTACCCGCCTCCTTCCCAAGGATGGGAGGAGTTGGGAGGCTCTTCATGGCTTGCTAGATGCCTTCGGCTCTTCGGGGCCCCTGGGCTTGATCTCGCCGGCTTGCTAGATGGTCTTGCTGGAGTAGGGAGCGCTGGTCTAGGTGATGAGGATCAGGAGACGGTCAGAGAGGTCAGGATCGGTGGTGCTACAGGGAATGAATAGGGGTCCAGGAGCCCTGATTTTAGAGGGTCCTGGAGGGGTCACATGGTGGGGTTCAGCCAATCAGGGCACACAGCTGGCAGGTACAGTGGGCAAACGGACATAACTGCCAAGTAGAGACAGTTACTACCTGCCAGGTGGTGAAAGGAGCCAATCAAAATTAAGGTGGTTAATGCTGGTCAAGCTGGCCGGGGGCCATCTTTGCTCACTCGATGGGAGGGGCTGTTTTGAGTGATGAGATGAGCCCTGGGGTCAACTGGGGGTCAGCCCCTCAAGCTGTTATGAGGGACCCTAGCTGGGAGATATAATTTTAAAAATCCCCAACAGATACCAACTTGATAGCACCTAACAACAACAACAACATAGACACACTAGCATGCTGGTGCTGAGAAATATGATCCAAATGTTCCCTGACACTTCTGCTCCCTAAGCCCTTCCCTCCAGGAAAGACTACAAATAACTAATGGCTTACATAGACTTTTGGGCCCAGAATCATTTTCCTCTGTCTTGGTGGCTCCAGGACCTTCACTGACAGTGCTCCTCAGCCCATGAGGCCCTTGCAGCCCTTACTGTCTGCAGCTCTCAAAGGTAAGCACAAAGCACGGCTGTTCCTAGATGTTCCCTGGGGCATTAGCGACAACTATGGCCATTCCGGGCTGGGATTTAGCTCAGCTGGTAGAGCACTGCTCTGCAGTCTCTGAGGTCCCGAGTTCAATTCCCAGCACCGCAACAATGGGAAAAGGACTCCCAAGGCAATCCCGAAACAATCTGCCATTGAAAACCCTATGAGGGTCGCTACGAGTCGGACACGACTTGATGGCACCTAACAACAACAACAACAACAGTGGCCATTCCATTACCCTCTGTCATCCCATTGTCATCAGCTTGATCTATTGTCTCAACTTCTATAGGTGCCGTCCCCTAACTGGTCCAAAGACCTTGCGCTCCTAGAGCACAGAGATCATTTGTATTTTCAACGTGTGTTCTCTCACTATAGAATGTTGTTGGCAGTTTTGAAGTGATGTTTATATAGGAAGACAGGGAAAAAGGGAGGGAGAAAGGACGGAAGAAAGGAAGAAGGGCAGGAAAGAAGGAAGGAAGGAAATAATGAATGAAGGAGACAAGGAAGGAAGGAGAGCAAAAGGGGAAGATACAAGGGAGAAAGTGAAAAGTGATTGCTTACCTATCATGTTTAAGTACTATTCCCATCAGTTTCCCTTGTGGCTAACCATCAGAGGGATTACTGTTGCCATTTTGCAGAGAAGGGAATGGAGGCTTTGGAAATTGCCAAAGATTATGCAGCCAGGAAGTGATGGGCTGAGAGCAAATGCTGCAGTAGGTAAGGAAAGAAAGCAAGGTGGAGTTAGAGGCTGATGAGCAGAGGGGCTGGCTGAAGGTGTGAGCTCCTCCAAGTACCCAGGAGAACTGACATTATTGGGTGCTCCTAACAAATTCCAAACAAACAAGGGCAATTGAAAGAAAGCTCTTGCATCGGAATAATTGTTATTCAGTATTTTTGGAGCATCAGCAGTGAGGGATGACAGAGCTCCAATACCACTTGGCTTATGCTGGGAAAGGGATACTACATGGCAGACCCGTGCCCTCCACAAGGCTGGGCCATTACTGATCTTACCTGTGGGTCTAAAGAAAACTACCAACAGGCATGGGGATGGGGTTTAGCTCAGTGGGTAGAGTGCAACTCCATATTCTCTGAGGACTCAGGTTCAATCCCCAGTGCTGCAAAAATGAGAGAAGGATGTGGCAATCCACTTCCAAGGCAATCTCAAAACAATCAGCCATTGGAAACCCTAGGAGGGTCACTGTGAGTTGGACCCAACTCAATGGCACCTGACAACATTAACAACCATCAGGCTTAACAGAGGAAATGGGCTTGCTTTCAAATTGCATCTCCCAGCCCAAACATGCCTGTAATGAAGTCTGTTCTTTGGCTCTGGCGATGGCTCAGTCATCTTTGAGGTCACTCTACTCTGCCCATCTTCATCCCCACTTGGCTTTTCTCCATCCAAGCAACACTTAAAGTGATCTCTTCTCCTCTAAACTTCAAAGTTTAGACTGATGATTTCCACAGCCTGTCTCAGCTCCAGCACAGATTCTCCTCTGTGCTCCAGGTGCACACTTGGAACCACCCCATAGACAGGTCTAGTGGAATGTGCCATAGTTGGGCCTAAGTCTCCAAACCCACTTTGTCACTAATAAATGGAAATTTTGTTCTCTGTCCATCGGTGAACAACTGATCCCAAATTCAGAGGTGGACTGATAAAAGGAGACATGATTAATATTCATCCTTAAAACCCCAACATGCTCCCACTTTACAGATGGGGAAAATGAGTTGAGGCAGATATAAATTGAATCCAGATGGTAATTGTTGTTGTTGTTAGGTGCCATCGAGTCATGTCCGACTTATAGCAACCCTTATAGGGTTTTCAATGGCCGATTGTTTTGAGATGGCCTCAGGAGTGGATTGCCACATCCTTCTCCCATTTTTGTGGTGCTGGGAATCGAACTCAGGACCTCAGAGACTGCAGAGCTACACTCTACCAACTGAGCTAAATCCCAGCCCATGAAAACCATTTTAGACAAAGGAAATTCTTTGTGAACTCTTGGCACCTGAACTGATTTCAAAAGTAAAAATAAACTTTCACCCGCGATGGTGGCACATACCTGTCATCCCAGCCCTCGCTAGCAAGTAATAAGGATGAGATCTAAGGCTAAATTTTTCTGCAGCCCCAAACTATGATTTCTTTAGTCCCAGCTTCTTGGAGGGGGTGGACATAAGTTGGAATACTTCACTTACCCATGTTGGCATTTCATGTGAGGCCATTTATTGGGAGCTTTGAAATTATTGAGGATGAAAGACAGGTTTAAATATGAGCGACCATCATTACCATCCGCCTCTTGGTTTTGGATAATAACAGTTGCTGTTCCAACCACCAACTCCAGCTAAACAGCCTACAGAATGGTACATTTCAGACGTGTAGAAATCGGCCCCAAGGACACCACCACCAACAGCAAGGTTTTCTTCCACTGATACTTAAAATTTATTTTCGATACTTAAAATAGAAATGTCAAAGAGTGTGTGTTGTCCTAGGTAAATTGCCTTTATGATAAACCAAAGACTTGCGAGAATAGATTTTAAAAAGACTCAGATATATCCCTTTGTACTTCAAAGGCCATTTGGTCCTGGGCCCGACAGGCAAAGCGGTTATTACAGTCCCATGTGGGCAAAGGCGGGTGAGGTTGGAATGTGCCCAGTAAACATGAAATCCCATCCACAGAGCTCCGCTTGCTCCTGCTGCTCTGCTCAGGCTAATTGGAGGAGAGCAACCTTTTTGAGAAAGGAAAGAAATTTCTGGATTTGAAGCAGATGTCTGAACCTTGCAGAATCTACAATACAGGTCTTTAAAGGAAATATTGCAATAATTAGGAGTCCGGTTTGAAGTCAATGTGTTGCTGTAAAAATTAAGGATGTTTACAACTGTGGGAAGGTTTTCTTTAAAAACCCAATTCTGATTCCAATTTGCTAGCAAATTGCATCCTGGCCCCATGGAGGGAGCGATGAGGGGATCTGTTTAATAGATTAGGAAGCTCGATGTCCATCAAAGGTGAGGATATTCACTTGCTATTTATGAAATCTAAATACGAATGATCGTGTATGATCCAGAATCCACTTGCGGAGTTTTGTGATCTAAAAGGATAATTTGAGATTTGGAACCAAAGGAAATATTTCTCTAGTGATTAACTCCCCCCCCCACAGAGAGAGAGAGAGAGAGAGAGAGAGAGAGAGAGAGAGAGAGAGAGAGAGAGAGAGAGGGAGATTTGGCTTTCCTTGTGTGGTCTCTGGAATTAGAAATCTAGAATTTGCTAAAATTACCACAGTTTCTCAGATATTGGTTAGGCATGAAACACTGTATTATATTCAATTTCGGGTTATTTAAGGACAAGAAATTAGACCACCACATATGGATTGAACTTCCCTCCAGTCGTGGATCATTATTAAGTATGAGGAAAATATAGTTTTCCTTGCCTGACCCAGAAGGGGAAGAAGACATGTGTATATTAGTCAGTCCAGAATGTAAGAAGGAAATGCTACTGTGAAGGGGAGTTAGAGTTAGATCTGACTGAATGCAAATCCAGTTCCCATTACTTAGTAATTTTGTGGCCATTGCATTTTGGAGCTTTGATTTCCTAAATATATTGAAGATAATAACATCCACCTTTCATTATTATTTTGAGAATTAACAGTAACATCACAGCATGGCATAGATGTACTCTACGTACATAAGAATAATGATCCTCCCCCTCAACACACATACTCAACACATACTGTTTATTTTCCAGGTTCCATATTCACATACCATTAGGTCAATGCCATTGTCACGACAGTGCCTCTTGTATTAGCTCAGAGGGAAAGGGAAGGAAACTGTGTTAGAGTCAACTAAATATTTCACAAAGCCTTTCTTCCTTTTTGAAATAGAGTCCTGAGTTATGGTTGGCACAAAACTATTCAGCTGGAGGCTACAGTTATATTCTTCTCTTGCAATGAGGCATGGTATGTGCCTAAATTCTGTCAAAGATATGTGAGAAGTGATGTATGGAATGTCTACCTCATGCTATCTGTCCTTTAACTTTTCTTTCCCTCCTCCTATGGGCTATAATGTCTGCAGCCATGGCACCCTGGCATCCAATCCTACTTGATCTTGGAAGCTAAGCAGGATTGGCCTGGTTAGTCCTTGGATGAGAGACTGCCTGGGAATACCAGGTGCTGCAGGCTAGGGAGAAGGACATGGCAATCCACTCCCAAAACAATCCGACACTGAAAGCCCTATGAGTAGCAGAGACAACTGACAACAGTGCTGGGCATAGTTCAGTGTTGAGGAGTGTTTCATTCTGTTGTATATAGAATCACAATGAGTCACACCAGACTAGATGGCACCTAACAACACAACAATGGTCAAGAACATGTACACAATGGAAGTGAGTCAATTTTACCCTAAAGATAAAGTCAATACCCCAGTGGGCAGAGGAACAACAAAACAGAAAGAGCCTGGATCACTACATGACTTTGTGGAGCAGAGCTCCCTATGGTTCCGGGACCATCTACCACTTCAAGTATTCACATAAAATAAAAACAAAAACAAAAACAAATAGTTTCTTTGTTTCAGTCACGTTCATTTTGCTCACTGTTAAAGCACCTACAGCTATAACCTAATTGTTATAGGATCTTATCTTCATTGTATTCTAAAGCAGAAATTGGATCTTGTCATTTCTCTGATCCAGGAACTTTTGTAGCTCTCCATTAGTCATCAATGAATTGCATTTAGGATACTGTAGCAGCATTTGCCACAGGACTAATAATAGCCCCTTCTGAGGAAGGGAGAGACCAGCCTTGCCAGAGTGGTAGGTAGAGGCTATTGAATAAAAGTGGATGAGTTTGGAGACTTCATCTAAGACCACTTGTGAGGAGATTTTATGATTATGAAGCCACCATTAAATTGTTAAGTCTAGGAAGTAATTCTGCAGCCGTAGCCCCGTGGCATCCAATCCTGTGAGATCTCAGAAGCTAAGCAGGGTTAGGCCTGGTTAGTACTTGGTTGGGAGACCACCAGGGAACACCAGGTGCTGTAGGCTTGGGAGAAGGACCTGGCAACCCATTCCCAAAAAAACAATCCACCATTGAAAACCCTATGAATGGCAGAGAAGCACTGACAATATTGTTTCCCCTGTTGTATGTAGGGTCGCTATGAGTTGGATACCGACTCCACAGCACTGAACAACAACAAAAGAAGTAATTATTGAGATTTTCATTTAGTTTGATTGAAAACTAGGTGATGTAGTTTGATTTCTGTATTGTTAGACAGATTCATTTTTAGAGGTCCATTTCAAATATTCAGACAAATTCAAATTGGCACTGAGTTTATTTCTCATGGGCCACCTCAATCCCACCTAATTCTTAAAAATTCCTCTCATTGTTCTGAGCTTTCTCAGTCAGTTCAATCCGTGAATTATTCCATGTTCCTGGACATTCAATTACTCAATCACTCATTCAGGATTAATGAATTTAGAAGAGCTTTATTGAGCATTTGCTATGTGCCTGATCTGTTATATGTCCTGGGTGAAACTTCCCCTTTATTGTCATGAAGCTTGGAAGTCCACAGTCTATTAATACTCATCATCAATAGCTAGGATTTCCATCCATAAAGGAGCTTTTAAAAGTACTGTAAATAGAAAGATGCCTTTTTCTTCAGGAAACTCATGATCCACAATGATTATTAAACTCTGTCTTCATCTAGTTCTACCTTGTATTATAGATAGTCCCGTTTTATGCTTTGTCTTAAAGCTAGAAAATAAGTTCAAGTGAAAACTGTGTTGTAGTTATGATTAGTCATCTCCCTCTCCACACCAATATTTCTTTTCTAGACTATGGTGAATATTCTACAAATGTTTGCTGAGAGGAAATTCAATATACATAGTAAAACATACCACTCCAAAAGTAGACATCTCCATCAAAATCAAAGAAACATGTGGGGGCATTTTTAATTTCCCAATCATCGTTAAACACCACCAAACTAATTATTACCAAGGGAATCATTTTAAAACACAAAACAATCATGTCTGCTTTAATAGCCTTCCTCACTTTTCCTTTGTTAATGGTAAGAGAAGGTGATAATTCATTTCTTCTCAATACTTTCCAGAAACTCTTTTGTAACTAGTAAAACTCGAGTAGTTTTTATACTACCTTTATGAGGCAGTAACTGAGTGAGTGGTTTGTACACTTCATTTATGAGGTAGCCACAGAGGTACCTGTGTAAAAGTTGTTTTGAACTAATTTTTCAAGACAACTTCAATTTTCAGGACCCAAATGTGCATTTGCATAAAAAACTACATACTTATGTTTTAAAACATTTCATCAATCATAACTCATTTTGTTTAGAAAAGAATGAAATTAGTTGGAGAACATGTTCTGAAGTTCATTTGCATATTCTAATTAAAATACTAACTATAATAATATATTAATTTTTTTAATGCTGTTAATCTAGTATACAGTGACATACACAGACCTACGGGGCTGGGATTTAGCTCAGTTGGTAGAGCGCTGCGCTGCAATCTCTGAGGTCCCGAGTTCAATTCCCAGCACCACAAAAATGGGAGAAGGACCTGGCAATCCACCCCCAAGGCAATCCCGAAACAGTCAGCCATTGAAAACCCTATGAGGGTCGCTATGTGTCGGATACCGACTCGACGGCACCTAACAACAACAACAACAACACAGACCAAAGAAATACAACCTTTGAGATGTGTCAACGTGTTCTAAATGCCCAATAAGTAAAGAGAAGTTTCAAGGACCAAATACTACATTTAAGGAATTCTTAAAATATCTTTCACCTGCAGCTGTGCGACTGTTGCATCGATCTGGTCAGATCTCAGAAACTAAGCAGGGTCGGCCCTGGGTAGTACTTGACTGGGAGACCACCTAGGAACACCATGCGCTGTGGGCTTGGGAGAAGCATCCAGCAACCCACTCCCAAGAAACAGGCAACCATTGAAAACCCTATGAATAGCAGAGAAGCACTAACAATACTGTTTCACCTGTTGTATGTAGGGTCACTATGAGTTGGATACCGACTTGACAGCACCTAACAACAACAACAAAATGTCTTTCAGAGGACCAAAGAAAATTCCTAAAGAAAATATCAAATAGAAACTCTTGCCTAATACTAGCCTCTGTTAAGCACAGTCCTTGCATTTGCATAAAAGACTACATACTTATGTTTTAAAACATTTCATCAATCATAACTCATTTTGTTTAGAGAAGAATAAATTAGTTTGGAGAACATGTTCTGAAATTCAATTACTGGCAATTACCCAAAATATAGAAACCGGTGACCTAACATAGTCATTTACTGGTGATTTAAAAAGAAAATGCAGGGTTTGTTTCATCTTGCAGAGGTAAAAAAATCAAAATAATTGTCTTATTAGAGAAATAGTTGATGATGGTATTAGTCAGCTTTCATTGCCGTGACAAGTACCTGAGAGGAATAGTTTAAAGGAGGAAAGGTTTTCTTTTTTGGTTCATAGTTTCAGAGGTTTCAGTCCATGTTTGCAGGCTCCATCATTTCTGTGCTTGTGTTGAGGTAGAACAGCCTGGTGGAAGGGCATGTTAAAACAAAGCTGCATCCTTCATGACAGCCAGGAAGCAGAAAAGAGACAGACATGAAGATGCCAGGGCAAGATGCAGCCTCCCAAGGACACAACCCCATGCCCCACTTCCTCCAGCTGAGATCCACAAACTAAAATTTCCAGCACCTCCCAAAATAACAACCCCAGCTGGGGACCAAGGCTTCAGCACTTTAGCTAGCTCATAAGTAGCTGGGCCCACTTGGACCATGGTTGCAGCATCTGGAACAAGGGAAGATACTTCCTTAGGCTGCTGTATGCAAGCAAAGTCCTTCCAATGAGTTTCCACTTTTACACCCTTGAGCCTGTGATGAGTGGCACCAGCCAATTCATTAGATGTCCTCAGGTCATTTTTTTCTGTTGTTTCTGTGGTGAGTTAGTGGCTTCTTTGTGTGTGTGTGTGTGTGTGTGTGTGTGTGTGTGGTCCTTTAGGAATTGAACCCAGAGCCTAGCTCATGCTAGGCAAATACTTTACCACTGCACTGAGATCCCAGGCCCTTTACATTTTTGTTTTTTATTTTGAGACAGGGTGTCACTAAGTTGTACAGGCTGCCTCTGGCCTCAAACTCCTGTCCCTTCTGCCTCACCCTCTTGAGTAACTGGAATTACAACTGTGCAGCACAGTACCTGGCAGTAAATGGCTTTTTTGTAGTGGCATTAATCTCTTCAGTAAATATATCCTTCTTTTCCACAACTTTCAGTGTTCTCCTTTTCTGACCAAACTGCATGTTTTCCAAATCTTTCTGCTATGCTTTTTGCTTCCAATTCACACTATAAACTTAGATGAAAGAAGCTGGTAATAATCATGCACCAAGCTGAATGCTGGACTGTCCTAAAATTTCTTCCATCACTTAATTAATTTTTCACCTTTAAACTCAGCTTCACACAAAGTCTTAGAGTATGTACAAAATATAGACAATTTTTAAAAATGGAATGTAATATGCATTGAGTCTTGATCTATTTCCAGTAGATTTGTCATTCCCATCTGAAACCTCAGGGGTACAGTCTTTACTCTGCCCATCCCTATCAATATTCTGGTGTTCTAAGCTCCCACCAGAATTAACTATTAAGTTCTGTTTATAGCATTCTAGGACTTCTATGGCCTACATCTCCTAATTTTCCTAAGTTCTTTCCACAAACCATTTCCAAAGGCTTCTAAACCAGATGGTCAAATAGTCACAGCAAAGACTCCACTTCTCTGGTATCAATGTTCCATGTTAGTCAGATTTTTATCACTGTGGAAAAAAAATAACTAATATAAACAACTTAGGGGAAGAAGGGTTTATTTTGGCTTATGGTTTTAGTCCTTGATGAGCTGGCTCCATTGCTGTGTGCCTGAGATGAGGCTCAACATCATGGCATGGAGCATGTGCTGGAGCAAAGCAGCTCATCTCATGGAAGACAAGAAGCAGAGAGAGAGAGAGAGACAGGAAGAAAGAAGGTCAAGATATACCCTCCAAAGGTATTCCCCCAGTGACCTAATTCTTTCAACCAAGACCATCCTTATAACCCATTCAATATGAACTTATCACTGGATTTGTCCATTGATGAAGTTAGTGCCCTTATGATCCAACCACTTCTCAATAGTGCACCAGTTTAGGAACAAACTTTCAACATATGAGCCTGCTAGGGAGATATTTCATGTACAATCAAAAAGTAATAAATTTTGCTTTCCGCTCATAAATAAATAAATGTTCTAGTATTTCCCATCCTTAACATTTGATTTTTTCACTCTTTTCAGCTTTATCCATGATCATCATAGTTTTAGCTTGCATTTTTCTAGTGTCTAGGAGAGCATTTCTAGATATATATTAATTATTCATATAACTTATTTCATAAAATGTCTTTTCTAAACTTTTGTTCTTTTTAAATTGGTATGTTTGTCTCTTTTTATGGAGTTTTAAGAATTTTTTAGTTTTTTTCTGAATATGCATACATATTTATATATCTTGGTTATCTGTACTTGGTAAGATATGTTTTATAAACATTTTCCCTGAAAGCCTAATGTCGTCTTTTGAAGAGTAAATAGTTTAAATAAGTCCAATTTTTAACATTTTTCTTTTATGTAGTATGTCTTTTGCTTACAAGCTAAGAAAACTTTGCCCGTGATAAAGGTACAAAGATTTTTTTTTCTCCTACACGTTTTATATTTTCACTTCTTATGTTTAGGCATGTTATCCATTTTGAGATAGTTTTTGTATATGGTAGGAGAGGTTGAAGTTCATTATTGTTTTGCATATGGGTATCTAGTTGTTCTAGCAACATTTACTAAAGACTATTCTTTCTCCATAGAACAAAAATAAATCAATCTGCTATATTTGTATGGATCTATTTCTAAACTCTATTCTGCTCTAGGGATCTATATATCTCTCCTTACACAATCATCACACTGTTTTGATTACAGTAAGTCTTGAAATCAGGAGGTTGAAATCCAACTTTTTCAAAATGTTGTTGCTGTTGTTAGGTGCCGTCGAGTCGAGTCCGACTCATAGCGACACTATGTACAGCAGATCGAAACACTTGCCGATTCTGTGCCAGGCAAACAATCTTATTTATGTTTAAGCCCATTGTTGCAGACACTGTGTCAATCCATCTGGTGGAGGGTTTTCCTCTTTTGCGTTGATCTGCCACTCTTCCAAACATGATGTCCTTCTCCAGGGATTGTTCTCTCCTGACTACATGTCCGAAATATGTAAGACGCAGTTTGGCCATTTTTGCTTCCAAGGAGCACTCTGGTTGTACTTCTTCTAGGACAGATCTGTTGGTTCTTTTGGCATTCCATGGTATATTCAATAGACATCTCCAGCACCACAATTCAAAAGCATCAATTCTTTTTCTGTCTCTCTTGTTCAATGTCCAGCTTTCACAACCATATGATGCCACTGAAAATACCATGGCATGAGTCAGACGCACCTTCGTCTTCAATGTGACATCTTTGCTTTTCAATACTCTAAAGAGATCTTTGCCACAGCTTTTCCTAGAGCAATGCGTCTTTGGATTTCTTGACTACTGCTTCCATGGGTGCTGATTATAGAGCCAAGCAAAGTAAAATCTTGGACAACCTCAATCTTTTCTCCATTTAATGTGAAGTTGCATGCTGACCCAGTCATAAGGATTTTTATTTTGTTGATGTTTAGTCGGAACCCATATTGAAGCCTATGATCTTTGACCTTCATCAGTAAATGTTTTAAATCCTCTTCATTTTCAGCAAGCAAAGTGGTGTCATCTGCATAACGCAGGTTGTTAATGAGTCTTCCTCCAATCCTGATGCCACGTTCTTCCTCATAAAGTCCAGCTTCTCGGATTATTTGCTCAGTGTATAAATTGAAGAGATAGGGTGAAAGTACACAGCCCTGACGCACACCTTTCTCAACTTTAAACCACTCAGTGTTTCCTTGTTCTATTCGAACAACTGCCTCCTGGTTCATGTACAGATTTCTCATGAGCACAATTAGGTGTTCTGGTATTCCCATTTTCCGAAGTGTTATCCATAATTTGTTATGATCCACACAATCAAATGCTTTTGCGTAGTCAATAAAACATAGA